>BQNB010046526.1:8783-43646 GCA_026074375.1 Tanacetum coccineum
TTTATGAAATCATATATGATTTTATGAAATCATATATGATTCGTTGTACGAATCATATATGATTCGTCATACGAATCATATATGATTTTCGTAATTCGTGACTGAAACAAAATTGAAAAAAGTTTGTCGGAATCACAAATCATATATGATTTTATGAAATCATATATGATTTTATGAAATCATATATGATTCGTTATACGAATCATATATGATTTTCGCAATTCGTGACTGAAACAAAATTGAAAAAAGTTTTTCGGAATCACAAATCATATATGATTTTATGAAATCATATATGATTTTATGAAATCATATATGATTTTATGAAATCATATATGATCCGTTATACGAATCATATATGATCCGTTATACGAATCATATATGATCCGTTATACGAATCATATATGATTTTCGCAATTCGTGACTGAAAAAAAAAATCGAAAAAAAGTTCCTCAAAAGTATATCGTGTCACCCGTCTACTGAAAGATAAAAAAATACTCGTCGCGATGGTGTATTTTTTGTCGTGTGACGATTTACCGTTTGTAAGATACTTTATCTTTAAAAAAGAGGTGGAAATGAGTTTTTTTATTTTTGATGAAAAAATGAGTGGCCAGAATTGGTTCATTGGGTCTATGACAAATGTTGGGTCTACATTGATCTTAACTCTTACCCAATAAAGCCGAATTTCTTGCCCTTAAAGACCCAATATTAAGCCCCCCTTTTCCAAATGAAGCAAAAACTGAATCCCATTTGACCCAAGAAAGTTTTTTACCCTCCCTGACCCTCCCCAAAAGAAATTTTTTCTGATCCTCTCAAGATTTTTTAGAACACTCACAGGCACACGGAACATCGAGAAGTAATACAATGGCAAGCTCCCAAGAACCGATTTTACCAATGATAAACGTCCCCCGAAAGACATCGTTTTAGCTTTCCAATCCGCTAACCTATTATTCAATTTCTCCACAACGGGTCCCCAAGCATTTACCCGCCTCATGTTCTCACCTATCGGTAACCCCAAGTATGTAAACGGAAAATTGGATCAGACGTTTTTTGTAGCAGTCAACATTCAGACCGATGAAAAGCCAATATCGTGATAAAATATACTTAATTAAAGAAAGATGGCAAACAAAAGTGAATGTCATACAAGTAAATTTGGTTTTTTGTCGATTTGAATGCGGACTGCTATCAAAAAACGAACTCAGTAATTTTTCTTTTTAAAATTGAAATATGTTTATCAGTGTCATCATCAGTGTCATATCTTATGATATTCTCAGACATAGTCTGAATACCTTTATTCATGTTGGTGTGGTCGTTCAAAGTTTCTTTCTCGTACTAAATATTTGTTTTTAAGTTTGCACGGTTGTATTTCGCAATATGTTGTTCACAACAACCAATATACCTTTCTATGTATCTTCTAGAGCCTCCATATATACTTTATATAATATTAAAAAAACCTTAAAAATAAAATAAAATCAACAAAAAATTCAAATTCCTAATACACATGATACTTCCGGAGACAAACACTCCGTCGCGAAACACGAGTACAAAATCCTCGTTGCAAAAGATTACAGTTGAAGATCAGTTGCAAACCATATAGTTATAAATTTCTACGTTGGAAATGTCATCGTTACGAAGATGGTCCCTATTTTTTAATATTTTTTTCTATTGCAATAATGATCAGATTTTTTTTATTTGGCCCGTTGCAAAATAAAAACCAATTTGTTGCGTAAAATTTTTAAAATATCTGGCTTTTTTTTAATTTTCATTTATAAAAACCAATTTGTAGTGTAGTTTCTAAAAATATGCCTTATCGAGTAAAACTTTTCGGCTCCGCCCTTTATCTTGTATTCGGATGAAACTAAGACTAAGACCTCAAGAGAATAATTCCATTGACGCCCTTCTATTTTTATTCTTTTAATATGTGATTCAGTCTTTGAATTCTTATGAAGAACCTTCAATTCAACTTGGAAAAGTACTGCATCGACGGTTTAATTTATTGTAGAGTCAAGACCCCAATTATACTCCTTTGGTAACAGGCATTGATTTCTACAGTAAAACACACTCTTCATCACAATGTTTGACGTCCTAGACCTAGCTTGACTTTACTTTCTTTTGAAACTAGTGTTATCACTTACTTTTATCATTAAAATCTATTATATTAGATCAAGCTCTTTTTCGAATTGAATATGGTTTAATACTTACAAAATAATAACTAAACAAGTTCGATTATGGGACCTACCGGTACAAGTTACAAAGTTTTACACTTAATCACTTTTACAAATATTACGTCTTAATGTTAAATTCTTAAGTAAAGTTTTAATAAGTTGTTCCCCTAAAGGACGTTAATTTCTCAAGTAAAACACACTCCTTGTGGAAAATTATAACACTGCCCAAAATTTCCTTCAAGACTCAAGTATAAAGCAGGACACACAGCCTATCATTATTCATAACAACATGCAAAAGCAAATAATGTCTTCTTCAAACTTCTCACTGTTATCTCTAGCTCTACTACTCATTGCACTCTCTGTCATACCGCACTTTGCTTCTGCTTCTTTGAAGGAAGAAACTGCTCTTCTAAAATGGAAAACAAGCCTTCAAATCCCAACCAACTCCAAGATTTTATCATCTTGGACACCCCTTCCAATGAATTCTAGTGCAACTGCTAGGTGCCCTTCTTGGTTCCGCATCGTTTGCAACGCTGATGGGAACATTAACAGGTTAAACCTCACAACGTCTGAGTTGAATGGCACGCTTCATGATTTTCCGTTCTCTATTCTACGCAATCTTACCCATTTTGAGCTTAGTGTAAACAACTTCTTTGGTCCCATCCCACCAGAAATTGGACTGTTGTCCAAACTTGTCTATCTCGATTTTTCAGCGAATCAGTTTTCAGGTCCAATCCCACCAGAAATAGGAATGTTAGCTAATCTTGAGACCCTCCACTTGAATGAAAATAATTTTAATGGTTCTATACCACGAGAGATTGGTCAACTAACCTCTCTCTTAGAGCTTGCCTTGTATAGCAATTCTCTTCAAGGAGAATTGCCTACAACATTAGGCAACTTGCGAAAGTTGGCTTATCTTTATCTTGACGATAATGAACTCTCTGGTCAAATTCCACCTGAGTTTGGACAACTAGTCAATCTTTTGGAAGTGTATATTACCAATAATTTTCTTGAAGGTCCAATTCCACCTACCGTTGGTAAACTGAGCAAGTTAAAGGTCTTGTATCTTTTCAATAACTCATTAACTGGTTCAATCCCGCATGAAATGGGAAGCATGGTCTCGCTTGAGAGCTTAAGCCTCTCTTCAAACAATCTCTCTGGCTTAATTCCTTCATCGTTGGGTGATTTGACGTCTTTAAATCTCCTTCATTTGTACAAAAATAAACTCTCCGGGCCCATTCCTATTGAGTTAGGGAATTTACAGTCTCTCACCGATTTGTCTTTGAGCGAAAATAAGCTCAATGGTTCTATTCCTTCATCATTAAAAAACCTTATAAAACTTCAGCGTCTGTATGTCCGTGTGAACAAGTTATCTGGTCCTATACCAGAAGGATTGGGGAGTCCAAACTTGTTAGAACTAGAAATGGACACCAATCAATTGTCTGGCCAATTGCCTGAAGATTTGTGCCAAGGTGGAAAGCTTCAAAATTTATCTCTAAGCCTTAATCAACTCAGTGGCTCTATTCCGGTAGGCTTGAAGAACTGTCAAAGCTTGACTAGAGCTACATTTGATTGGAATCTATTCAATGCAGATATATCAAATAGCTTTGGGGTTTATCCAAGCTTGGTTTACCTTGATGTCAGTCATAACAATTTTCATGGGCAGCTGTCTCTAAACTGGAGTAAATGCAAGAAGTTGACAGCTTTAGGGTTGGGATATAACAACATCAGTGGTAGCATACCACCAGAGTTCGGAAAAACTCAACTACAGAGGCTTGATCTAACTTCAAATCAGTTGGTTGGTGAAATTCCAAAAGAGTTAGGACAGATGAAGGATATGTTGTATTTTTCCTTGAGTGGTAACAAACTTTCAGGAGTTATCCCTCAAGAGTTTAGATCGTTGTATAAGCTCCTTGCACTCGATCTATCCAAGAATACACTAACTGGGCCAATACCAAGATATATCAGTGATTGGGCACAAATCATGTACCTGAATCTTAGTCATAACAAGCTCACTGAGAAAATCCCATCGGAGATTGGTAAGTTAAGTCATCTTGCCATACTTGATTTATCTTGGAATTTACTCTCAAATGAGATACCATCTGCATTTCAAAGTTTAGTAGATTTGGCAATTCTGAATCTTTCTCACAATTGTCTATCTGGTTCTATTCCCGAAGCTTTTACACATCTGTCTAGCGGGATCGATATCAACCTATCCTACAATGAGCTTGTGGGTCTGGTTCCCCCTTATCCTATCTTTTCAAATGCGTCCATAGTAGAGTTGCAAGGCAATCCAGGTTTGTGTGGAAATTTTACAGGATTGAAACTCTGTGAAAGCAAAAGTTTGATGAAAAGTAATAATCCCAATCACCACAGGGTTATCCTTGTAATTATGCTCCCTCTTTTCATAACACTTTTACTTGGTTTATTCTTGTGCCGCTTCATGGTTTATCGACGACCAAAGGAAACTTCTCCAGAGGAACCATCGGTCGAAGCAGGTGATGATTTTTTCTCAATATCCAGTTTTGATGGACGCGCAGTGCATGATGAAATCGTGAAGGCGACCAATGATTTTCATGATGCATATTGTATTGGTACTGGAGGATACGGTGTTGTGTATAAAGCGAAGCTACAACCCAACTATATTGTAGCTGTCAAGAAGCTTCATTCAGCGTCCGAGAAAGTTGATCATGCAGGATTCCTTAATGAAGTGAGAGCATTAAGCAACATAAGGCATCGAAACATTGTGAAACTCTTTGGATATTGCTTCCATGCTCGTCACTCGTTTTTGATCTACGAATACCTTGAAAAGGGAAGTCTCAAATCAGTCTTAAGTGCGGACATCATAGCAAAGGAATTAGATTGGTTGAAAAGGGTTAACATTGTAAGGGCGATAGCGAATGGGTTGGCTTATATGCACCACGATTGCTCACCACCTATAATTCATAGAGATATTTCAGGAGCCAACATCCTCCTTGATGCTGATTATGAGGCACATATCTCTGATTTTGGCACAGCAAAGCTTTTAAAGCTCGACTCATCCAATTGGACCGCGATTGCAGGCACGTATGGTTATATTGCACCAGGTAAAATTATTTCATAATATGTGAATATGTGATACTGATGTCTATTCTACATTTCCTTCATTTATCTTATGCATTTTTATGAATTTGTTGTAATTAACACATTTTATGTTTTCTATCTCATGTGTATTTCAATGTAGAGCTTGCTTATACAATGGTGGCAACCGAGAAATGCGATGTGTATAGCTTTGGAGTTGTTGCACTAGAAGTGATCATGGGAAAGCATCCAGGAGAACTCATAACATCTCTACCAACAATGTCTGCTGATTATCTATTGCCAGCCAACGTAGCAGATAGTCGGATACAGCCACCATCATGCCAACTTGAGAAACTAGTTAAGTCGGTTTTGATTCTTTCAAGGGCATGTTTGAACTCCAACCCACAAGAAAGGCCAACGATGCGTCAAGTTTCAAACACATTATCAATGGAGGAACGACTTTGGATTGACGACTCTGGAAATTTGGCTGCTTGATATAAGTTGTTATTTAATAATGTATGCTTTAATTTTGACGTTATATACTCTTTTTTAAATATCATCGGTTTAAGACACTTTTGTTATGTATTTATTATTTCATTATTGAGTTAATATATTAATACATCAATAAACATTTTCACCCTAATTGTAAACTAACGAGGAATTGGGATGTTGCGCGTTGTGAGGAGAGTTTTTAACGGTGTGTAGCTGAATATTTTTTGCCAATTTGTTTGTTAACCGCATTATTGTGGATTATTCAATGTTTAGTAAAGTTTTTAGTCGTGATTTTTGATACTCTTGCGTTTTTTATAGAATCGCTTATTTTTCATAATTTTTATTTTTTTTTGTTTGATTTGGACAAAATTTTTTGGTATGCTTTACTTTGAACTCATTTTTATTGGTAAATTAA
Source organism: Tanacetum coccineum (assembly GCA_026074375.1). NCBI lineage: Eukaryota > Viridiplantae > Streptophyta > Magnoliopsida > Asterales > Asteraceae > Tanacetum > Tanacetum coccineum. Next base: position 14,913 of record BQNB010046526.1, read on the forward strand.
GTATAAGTAAATTTACATTGATAATATTCTTATGTTGAAAACCCAAATATCAAGGCTTTATTTGTCAAAAGCCCATAACGTCTCCTCACAATAGCGATTTTTATGCTATGAACTTATATGATTTCTACAGGTTAATTGATTTGGTAATTTTCTCTTAGTTATTATTTTTTAGCCTTGGGTAATGTTGACAAAAATTATTTAAATTAATTTATAATCCGAACACGAATAAAATTTTTGTCCATCTTCTAAGAATTAGTTGTAGCTGCCTCCCCTATAACACTGTTCGTAGCTCATAGCTTCTTGTATATTTGGACCGCGAATATTGATATAAGTCGTAAGGTGGAGAAAGATTTCGTTTGGCGCTCTATATGATGAGCTAAAATCCGTGTGTGAAGGTGAGAGGGGAGCTTATAACTGATTTTGAAGGGTTGTGGGATTGCGGACTGTTAAAGCTGTAGCATTTCCTTAAAGAATTTTAAGATTGAGATTTGAAGAAGGTTGGATATCATGAGGATGGTCAATGAAGCAAAGGGTCGTGTGTTAGAAAAAATTGACTTTATTAAGGCGATTAGGTCTTGGTAGGTGGCTTGTGATTTAAGGTTTATGTTTTTGGGGTCAAGCTATAAGTGGTGGGGATGTTGTACTTTTGTGTTATGCGGTGCTAATGTGTCAAATCTTTGGTTTTATGTTTTTGATCGTAAAAGTACATCAATGATGATCTTTCACTTGTTTCATGTAGGATTGATTAAATTGTATTTAGATTACAATTTGCAGATTTTATCCATTTTTTGTTTTGAGTTTCTATGTCTTTAGGCCTTAGAGTGTGCGCATATTATTTAGGTGTAATGTGAGACGAAAAAATCAAGTGCCGTACTAAGGTCGTTGTAGGCCAAGTAACTGATTTAGTTATTGATGGCGTAGAAATATTTTTTAGTTACAAAAGTTTTTACAATGTAAGTGGGCATCAACCTATATTATTATTGACGAATGGATATTTTTCATAACCCTTTTTGTGTGTTTGCATTATAAAAATATTTCTTTCATCTAAATCAAGTTTTTACAGGTATTTTTATTTTTACCTTTATGTTTTTCGTCAAGTGAAAATTAAACTAATTTATATTTATAAAAGTGTTTACGTAAATTTTTACGTGAGGACAACAAGATATTATTAGAATTTTGTATTGTTTGTTAAATGGTTTGTTCATTTTGATAATTGTTAAACAAAACATATCTTTTTTGAAGGGTAATTGATTCTTGAATCATTCTCTGCAATGATGCTGAGTTTTATAGATACAAAGATAAAGGCTTGTGCCTCAAATGACAACTAGACTACAGTTAAGGATGTTGAATGTACACATAATAATTATTCAATAATCCTATTCATGATTATCTAATCATCCTAAAATACATTTTGACTAAAAAATCATCCAAATATATATCAACTAATATTTCAATCAGATATATCGACTAATACGCCCCCGCAGTTTGAGCAGGGAGAGTGGGGGAAGCTCAAATTAGGATCGAGAAAATCTTCAAACAAAGCTGGAAGGCAGTCATTTGGTGTAGATGTCGGCTTCAATGTCTATCGAGATTGTTAATAGAGAACTCAAACTGGCAAGGGGGTAAACAATATCAGACGAATGAAGTCGATCTCAATGTGTTTTCCGTTGATGTTGACAGGGTTGGAAGACTTATAAACGGCTCTAATGTTATCTCAGTTAAACAAGGGTGGCTGTCGATAGAGGAGAATTGTTAACTCACGATGTGATTGTGATGCAAAGCTGTCTAGGCGACATTGTTAGCTACACCACGTATTCAGCGTAGGCATTGGAGCAGAAGAGAGTGTTGTTGTTGACGTTTAGCTGACACGGAAAAAAGATTATCACCAGAGAAAATACAATAACTGAAGTAGATCTGCGTGTGAATGGGCAACCTTACCCAATCAGCATCTGTTATAACAACACAGGATGTTGTAGCGGAAACGTTCAATTGAGACAAAATCCACAGTTCCCCGTGAACGTATCGCCAAGATAAGTTTGAGTTGCAGCAAAGTGCGGCTCCTCAGATTATGGCATATAATAGGCAAATCCGCTGAATGCCCATCAAGGAAGATCCTGGTACATGTAATGTAAGATTACATAGCCCCCTACAAGATTGCGATAATAAAGCTATGATCCTGAATCAGGAAACTCCTTTCGGACAGCACAGTTTGGACTCTGTATAATACTGGCGTTGTGAAGGGTTTCAATTTACCATTATGTGAGCAGTCAAAGGAGGTGCAGGGAGCATACTATCTTTTGGGATAAATACAAATGTTGCGAGTAAGAGTAGTGGAGAAGATACCCAAAAAAATTACTGTAAGCCAACCCCGAGATAAGGTCTTGTTCAAAATCATTTTGTATAAGAATCTGTTAATAGCAGGACTCAAGAGGAAGGCTTGTTTGTAGTATAATGTCATCCACATAATTAAGTAAAATATGTGACTAAGAACCTGATTTTCTTTAGTTGAACACCAAACACCATTAACCACGATCCCTTTTCCAATTTGAACACTATCCTTCTCATACTCCTATCCAAATAACTATTTAACCTAGGAATCTATCGCAAAAGCCTCTCAATTGATCAACCACCTTTATACCCAAAAACGCTTATCGCACTCACCGTACCCAACTAATTCCTCACACTTAAAGACAGACGTCGAAACTCAATCCATAGACCTTCAATTCCTCGCCATCCTCACAATAATTCTCCCAAACCCTCACACCTTAAAGACCCCCCACCTAAAGCCCAAACATCACCCAACCCCCCACTCTTACCATGGATGCTTTTAATTACTCTATCCCATAAGCTCCCACCAGTGACGGAACCAGGAAAATGGCTTGTGGGGGGCAATTTTTTTTTTGCAATAGCAACAAAATGTGGAAGAAAAAAATGTGATCGGAAATATTTAAATCGAAGTAGTATTACTTAGAGATGAAAGATTTATAAGGTTTTAAAGTGTTAAATGTTGGGTTTTAGTATGTGATTGGGGGCTTATTTGAGATTGGTGCGGGGGGCAACTTTCAATAATAAGGTTCATAATTTTTTAAAAATATTACTCTATATTCTTGATTTTTCTACGAGCGTTAGGGGCACTTGCCCCCCCTTTCTTAAGCAGTCATCCGTCTGGCTCTCACCAGCCACTACTTGACCCTCAACCACTTTTACCCAATAAAGCCGAATTTCTTGCCCTTAAAGACCCAATATTAAGCCCCCCTTTTCCAAATGAAGCAAAAATGTATCCATCTTGACCCAGAAAGTTTTTATTTACCCTCCCTGACCCTTCACCTAAAAAGAATTTTTTTTCTGGATCCTCCTCATAGATTTTTTAGAACACTCCTAGGCAACGGAACATCGAGATGTTAATACAATGGAAAGCTCCCAAGAACGGTTTTGCACCATATGATTATGCGTCACGTAAGACTTCGTTTTAGCTTTACTATCGCTAACTATTATTTCAATTTTCTCCACTACATAGGGTCCCCACTGCATTTACCCGCCTCATGTTCTCACCTATCGGTAACCCCAAGTATGTAAACGGAAAATTGGATCAGACGTTTTTTATAGTAGTCAACATTAGATCGATGCAAAGTCAATATCGTTGATAAAATATACTTAATTAAAGAAAGATGGCAAACAAAAGGTGAATGTTCTATACAAGTAATTTTGGTTTTTTGTTTTGTCGTTTTGATGCGAGATGCATCAAAAAACGACTCAGTAACTTTTTCTTTTACAAATGGAAATATGTTTATCAGTGTCATTCCATTCAAGTTCGTATATCTTCCCCCCCCCACTCCCGGTCCCTCCCCCTATTCTCAGAATAGTAACTGAATTACTGTATTCATGTTGGTGTGGTCGTTCAAAGTTTCTTTCTCGTACTAAATATTTGTTTTTAAGTTTGCACGGTTGTATTTCGCAATATGTTGTTCACAACAACCAATATACCTTTCTATGTATCTTCTAGAGCCTCCATATATACTTTATATAATATTAAAAAAACCTTAAAAATAAAATAAAATCAACAAAAAATTCAAATTCCTAATACACATGATACTTCCCAGGAGACAAACAATCCAGTCGCGGTAACACGTGTACAAAATCCTCGTTTTGCAAATGGTACAGTTGATGATCAGTTGAAATCCATTTAGTTATAAAATGTCTACGTTGGTATATGTCATCGTTACGTAAGTTGGTTCCTATTTTTTATAATTTTTTTATATTACAATTAATGATACAGATTTTTTTTTATTTGGCAACGTTGCAATTAAAAAACCAATTTGTTGCTAGTAAGGTTACTATTTTTATATATATCTGTCTTTTTTTTTTTTAATTTTTCTTATAAAAAACAAATTGTAGTTGTAGTTCTAAATATATGCCTTATCAGAGGTTAAAACTTTTCGGCTCCGACCTTTATCTTGTATTCGGATATGGATGAAACTAAGACCTAGGGGTGGCAATTCGTTTGGGTTTGGGCAGCTTGGCACCCCCACCCCAAAGGGGTTCGGTCTGTTGACAGAGTTCCGCCTTGCGCAGGCAGTAAAACTTCAACCTGAACTGACCCATTTTAAATATTGGTCAGCCTATGTTCAACCCTAACCTGTTTACACATTAACCGAACCTGCCCCATTTAACCCGTTATATATAATTGGGTGTTGGTGGGTTTAAATAGGTTACGTGGGTTAATAGGTTTTTTTTAAACGGGTTTGGGGTGTTGACCCATTATAACCCGTTTTTATATACAAAACGTTGGCACATTAACACGGGTAAACATGTTAAATGTGTTTGTGTGGTCGAACGTTTATCTATATTCAACCATTATTATTAAAATTAATAATTTTATATTATGAAAAATTATTAAATCGGGTTGGCGGGTGACCTTGAATTAATTTATTATCAACGCGAACCTGACCTGGTTTATAAACGGGTTAGATAGGTTAACCCAAACTGACCCATACTTATTTAGTATCAACCCGAACTGTAATTCTTGTGTCGGTTTAGGGTGGGTTTTGGTCGGGGGCTAGAAATTGCACCATCGTACCTAAGACCTCAAGAGAATAATTCCATTGACGCCCTTCTATTTTTATTCTTTTAATATGTGATTCAGTCTTTGAATTCTTATGAAGAACCTTCAATTCAACTTGGAAAAGTACTGCATCGACGGTTTAATTTATTGTAGAGAGTCAAGACCCCAATTATACTCCTTTGGTATCTGGCATTGATTTCTCAGGTAAAAAACACAATCTTCATCACTATGTTTGGTCGTCTTAGACCTAGCTTGTCTTTACTTTCTTTTGAAATGTGTTATTCATTACTTTTATCATTAAAATCCTATTATAATAGATTCAGCTCTTTTTCGACATTGAATTGGTTTTATACTTTACAAAATAATAACTAAACAGGTCGATTATGGGTTCCTACCAGGTACAGTACTAAAGTTTTACACTTAATCACTTTTACAAATATTACGTCTTAATGTTAAATTCTTAAGTAAAGTTTTAATAAGTTGTTCCCCTTAAAGGGACGTTTATTTTCAAGGTTAAACAATTCCTTGTGGGAAAATGATACACTGCCCTAATTTCTTCAAGACTCTGTATTAAAGAGGACCACAGCTATCATTATTAATAACAACACAAAAGCAAATAATGTCTTGTTCAAACCTCTCACTATTATCTCTAGCTCTACTACTCTCTATCATACCACACTTTGCTTCTGCTTCTTTGAAGGAAGAAACTGCTCTTCTAAAATGGAAAGCAAGCCTTCAAATCCCAAACAACTCCCAGATTTTGTCTTCTTGGACACCCCTTCCAATGAATTCTAGTGCAACTGCTAGGTGCCCTTCTTGGTTCGGCATTGTTTGCAACGCTGATGGGAACATTTACAAGTTAAACCTCACGATGTCTGAGTTAAATGGTACGCTTCACAAGTTCCCATTCTCTATTCTACGCAATCTTACCCATTTTGAGCTTAGTGTAAACAGCTTCTTTGGTCCCATCCCACCAGAAATTGGACTATTGTCCAAACTTGTCTATCTCGATTTTTCGGCGAATCAGTTTTCTGGTCCAATCCCACCAGAAATAGGAATGTTAGCTAATCTTGAGACCCTCCACTTGAATGAAAATAATTTTAATGGTTCTATACCACGAGAGATTGGTCAACTAACCTCTCTCTTAGAGCTTGCCTTGTATAGCAATTCTCTTCAAGGAGAATTGCCTACAACATTAGGCAACTTGCGAAAGTTGGCTTATCTTTATCTTGACGATAATGAACTCTCTGGTCAAATTCCACCTGAGTTTGGACAACTAGTCAATCTTTTGGAAGTGTATATTACCAATAATTTTCTTGAAGGTCCAATTCCACCTACCGTTGGTAAACTGAGCAAGTTAAAGGTCTTGTATCTTTTCAATAACTCATTAACTGGTTCAATCCCGCATGAAATGGGAAGCATGGTCTCGCTTGAGAGCTTAAGCCTCTCTTCAAACAATCTCTCTGGCTTAATTCCTTCATCGTTGGGTGATTTGACGTCTTTAAATCTCCTTCATTTGTACAAAAATAAACTCTCCGGGCCCATTCCTATTGAGTTAGGGAATTTACAGTCTCTCACCGATTTGTCTTTGAGCGAAAATAAGCTCAATGGTTCTATTCCTTCATCATTAAAAAACCTTATAAATCTTCAGCGTCTGTATGTCCGTGTGAACAAGTTATCTGGTCCTATACCAGAAGGATTGGGGGAAATATCCAAACTTGTTAGAACTAGAAAATGGTACACCAATCAATTGTTGGCATTGCCTGATGATTTGTGCCAAAGGTTGGAAAGCTTCAAAAATTTATCTTAGACGTTAATCAACTCAGTGGCTGTCTAATCCGGTAGGCTTGAAGAACTGTCTAGCTTGACTAGAGTACGCATTTGTTGGAATCTATTCCAATTGCAGATATATCAAATAGACTTTGGTTGTTTATCCAGCTTGGTTTACCTAGATGTCAGTATAACAATTGTCTGGGCAAGGTCTCTAATACTGGACGTAAATGCAAGAGTTGACAGCTTTAGGGTTGGCAGTATAACAACATCAGTGGTTGCATACCACCAGAGTTCGGATATAAAATCAACTACAGTGGCTTGATATATACTTCAAATCAGTTGGTTGGTAAGAAATTCAAAAGAGTTTAGGACAGTATGGAAGGATATGTTGTATTTTTCCTTGTGTGGTAACAAACTTTCAGGAGTTATCCCTCAAGACAGTTTATGATCGTAGTATAAGCTCCTTGCCTCGATCTTCCATAGACTACACTAACTGGAATTCAGGGAAAGTATATAAGCTTATTAAAGCTTTATATGGCTTAAGACAAGCACCAAGAGCTTGGAATGTGAAGCTTGATCAAACCTTAAAGTCATTAGACTTTAAGAAATGTAATCTCGAACAAGCAGTCTACACAAAGAGAAGCAAGACTTTTACGCTTATAGTTGGAGTTTATGTAGACGATTTGATAATCATGGGTACTCCAAGGAAGGAAATAGACGCATTTAAATCCCAGATGAAGGACAGGTTTGAAATGAGCGACTTAGGCTTATTGGCTTATTACCTTGGGATAGAAGTTACACAGACAGGAGGAGAGATTACAATCAAGCAAACAGGTTATATTAACAAGATCTTAAAGGAGACAAGTATGATGGATAGCAATGAGACGAAGATCCCTATGGATCCCGGTACTAAGTTGGTCAAGGCGGAAGATGGAAACTCAGTTGACGCAACTTATTACAGAAGCTTAATTGGAAGTCTCAGGTATTTGCTACATACAAGACCAGATCTTAGTTACTCAGTTGGATTACTCAGCAGATTCATGCAAGACCCGAAGGATCATCACCTAAAGGCGGTAAAGCAAGTAATCCGGTATATCAAAGGAACAAAGGAGCATGGCATAATTTACAAGAAAGAAGGCGGCTGCAAGATTACAGGTTACAGCGACAGTAGTTATGGAATCAACACTGATCAAGGAAAAGGAACTACTGGAATAGTATTTTACTTTGGAGAGTCACCTATTACCTGGTGTACTCAGAAACAACCAACAGTGGCGCTCTCATCATGTGAATCAGAATTCATGGCGGCTACTGGAGCAGCATGTCAAGCCTTATGGTTAAAGCGACTACTTAGTGAATTAACTGGACGAGAAGAAGAAAGGATAACGCTGAAGGTCGATAACATTTCAGCAATAGCACTCGTAAGGAACCCAGTTTTTCATGGAAGAAGCAAGCACATCGATATTCGCTACCATTTCATTCGTGAATGCGTAGAGAATGGACACATCAATGTGGAACACGTCAGCGGAGAACTACAAAGAGCAGATATTCTAACAAAGGCTCTACCAAGATTGAAGTTCATGACAATGCGACAAATGCTCGGAGTTCAAGACTTAGGACGAAGCAAAGATCGATATTAAGGAGGAGAATGTGAACCATAATCTCGATACTTTTAGGCTTCGTGTATAAATAGTTAAAACTATAAGGACCGAACATGTTAGACAGAAAGTTTATAACTGTCATATGAATTATGTCGGTCTAGAATTAGGGAATAGACACATCGGTTGGATAGCACCGATTAGAAACATATATAAACAAATCCTGTAACAATTTAACAGATTGATCAATACATATACAATTCTTATTCGTTTACTTTGCAACTCATAAAACATCGATCCAGAAAAGTGGGACAACAATCTCTACCAACAATGTCTGCTGATTATCTATTGCCAGCCAACGTAGCAGATAGTCGGATACAGCCACCATCATGCCAACTTGAGAAACTAGTTAAGTCGGTTTTGATTCTTTCAAGGGCATGTTTGAACTCCAACCCACAAGAAAGGCCAACGATGCGTCAAGTTTCAAACACATTATCAATGGAGGAACGACTTTGGATTGACGACTCTGGAAATTTGGCTGCTTGATATAAGTTGTTATTTAATAATGTATGCTTTAATTTTGACGTTATATACTCTTTTTTAAATATCATCGGTTTAAGACACTTTTGTTATGTATTTATTATTTCATTATTGAGTTAATATATTAATATACATCAATAAACATTTTCACCCTAATTGTAAACTAACGAGGAATTGGGATGTTGCGCGTTGTGAGGAGAGTTTTTAACGGTGTGTAGCTGAATATTTTTTGCCAATTTGTTTGTTAACCGCATTATTGTGGATTATTCAATGTTTAGTAAAGTTTTTAGTCGTGATTTTTGATACTCTTTGTTTTTAATAGAATCGCTTATTTTTCCTACTTTTTATTTTTTGTATGATTTGACAAATTTTTTGGAATGCTTTACTTTGCAACTCATATTTTATTGGTAAAAATAAGCTAAGAAAATTTACACTTGATAATAATCATATGTGAAAACCCATACAAGGTTTATATGTCAAAGCCATACACGATCCTCACAATAGCGATTTTCTGCATGCACTTATATGATTCAACGGTTCATTGCAATGGTCATATTCTCTTAATTTCTTCTTTTTAAGCCATTTGTATTATCAAAAATTATACTCAATAATTTACCTAATACCGAACACGAATAAAATAATGGTCCATCTTCAAGAATTAGTTGAAGCTGCCAATACCACTGTCGTAGCTCATCAGCTTCTTGTATATATGGACCGCGAAATTGATAAAAGACGTAAAGGTGGAGAAAGAGTTGTTGACGCTCTATGATGAGCTAAATCCGAGTGTGAAGGTGAGAGGGGAGCTTATAACTGATTTTGAAGGGTTGTGGGATTGCGGACTGTTAAAGCTGTAGCATTTCCTTAAAGAATTTTAAGATTGAGATTTGAAGAAGGTTGGATATCATGAGGATGGTCAATGAAGCAAAGGGTCGTGTGTTAGAAAAAATTGACTTTATTAAGGCGATTAGGTCTTGGTAGGTGGCTTGTGATTTAAGGTTTATGTTTTTGGGGTCAAGCTATAAGTGGTGGGGATGTTGTACTTTTGTGTTATGCGGTGCTAATGTGTCAAATCTTTGGTTTATGTATTTAGCATACGTAAAAGAACATCAATGAATGAACTTTCTTGTTTCTGTAGATTGCTAAATTGTATTTAGATTACAATTTGCAGATTTTATCCATTTTTTGTTTTGAGTTTCTATGTCTTTAGGCCTTAGAGTGTGCGCATATTATTTAGGTGTAATGTGAGACGAAAAAATCAAGTGCCGTACTAAGGTCGTTGTAGGCCAAGTAACTGATTTAGTTATTGATGGCGTAGAAATATTTTTTAGTTACAAAAGTTTTTACAATGTAAGTGGGCATCAACCAATATTATTATTGACGAATGGAATATTTTCATAACCTTTTGAGATGTATGCATTAAAAATATTTCTTTCATCCTAAATCAAGTTTTACGGTATTTTTATTTTTACCTTTAATGATTTACGTCAAGTGGAAATTTATATTTATAAAAGTGTTTACGTAAATTTTTACGTGATGACACCAAGATATTATTTAGACATTTTTTATAGTTTGTTAAATGGTTTGATCATAATGAAATGTAACAAACATATTCATATTGAAGGGTAATTGATTCCTTGAATCATTCTCTGCAATGTGCTGAGTATTTATAGATACAAATATACAGGCTTGAGCCCAATGACAACTAGACTACAGTTAAGGATGTTGAATGTACACATAATAATTATTCAATCATCCTATTCATGATTATCTAATCATCCTAAAATACATTTTGACTAAAAAATCATCCAAATATATATCAACTAATATTTCAATCAGATATATCGACTAATACGCCCCCGCAGTTTGAGCGGGAGGAGGGCGGACGCTCAAACTGGATCGAAAATCTTCAAACAAAGCTGAAGGCAGTCATTTGGTGAAGATGTCGGCATACTGATAACGAGAATGTACATAGAGAACTCTAACCTGGCCAGCGGTAACCATATCACGGACGAAATGAATGTCGATCTCAATGTGTTTCGTCCGTTGATGTTGGACAGGGTTGGCAGACATATAAACGGCACTAATGTTATCACAGTAAACAAGGGTGGCAGTCGATAGAGGAGAATGTAACTCACGAAGTAGATTGTGAAGCCAAGCTGTCTAGGCGACAATGTTAGCAACACCACGATATTCAGCTTAGGCATTGGAGCGAGAGAGTGTGTGTTGACGTTTAGCTGACCACGAAAAAAGATTATCACCAGAAAAATACAATAACCTGAAGTAGATCTGCGTGTGAATGGGCAACCTACCCAATCAGCATCTGTATAACCAACCAGAGAAGTAGTAGCGGAAACGTACAATTGGAGACCAAAATCCACAGTCCCCTGAACGTATCGCAAGATACGTTTGAGTGCAGCAAAGTGCGGCTCCCTCAGATTATGCATATAAAGGCAAATCCGCTGAACTGCATAAGACAGATCTGGACATGTAAATGTAAGATACAATAGCCCCCTACAAGATTGCGATATAAAGTATGATCCTGAACAGGAACACCTTTCGGACCCAGTTTGGACTCTGTATCAACTGGCGTTTGAGAAGGGTTACAATTAACCATGTGAGCACGCTCAAGGAGTTGCAGAGCATACTTCTTTTGGGATAAAAATACAAATGTTGGAGTAAGAGTAGTGGAGATACCCAAAAATTAATTAAGCACCCCGAGATCAGTCATGTCAAAATCATTATGTAAAGAATCTGTTATAGCAGGACTCAAGAGGAGGCTGTAAGAATAATGTCATCCACATAAATAAGTAAATAGGTGACCTAAGAACCCTGTCTATAGATGAACAAAGAAGAATCACAGCGACTATGATAAAACCCAACACGTGTGGCATAACCTGTAAAATGTTGAAACCAAAAGGCAAACATGATGAGGATACCGAGAGTCAACAAAACCAGGGGCTGATGCATGTATACAGTCTTAGACAAGTCGCCGTTAAGAAAAGCATTCTTAACAGCAAGTATGTGTGTGGGCCACTGACAAGACACGACAAGGCTAAGGACCGTGTGAATAGTGACCGATTTAATGACCGGACTAAATGTCTCATCAAAATCTACACCAAGTTGCTGACTACTACCGTTAGCAACCAAACGAGCCTTATAACGGCTCAAAGTCCTGTCAGCATGAAACTTATACTTAAATAACCACATAGAGCGAACCATATTAACACCTACGGGCCTTGGTGCAAGTAACCAAGTGCCATTTTTAACCAACGCATTATATTCATCATACATAGCATTACGCCAGTGAGTGTCGTATAAGGCGTGAGACAGATTTTTAGGAATAGGAGAAATAGAGAAAGTATTTACGGATAAGCGATCGATAGGTTTGACAATGCCTAATTGCGATCGTGTAATCATGAGATTAGTGCATGGTGGTTCATTTACAGGGTCGATATTGGGCTGAGGATTAGGCTGGTCAAAGTGAGGGGCTAGTATCGGGCTGTTTTGTGAGGCTTGCGAAGTAGGGGTATTTAGCCTGTGACTATTAGACTGGGTGGGGGTTGAATTTAGGCCGGTGCGAGTAGGTTGTGTGGTAGGTGGGCTTTAGGGTTGGGCGGTATTTAGTGTAGAAAGGTTGTTGGGATAGACGTTGGTATTTGGGCCGTGGGTATGTTGGGGTGGTAAAGGTGCGACATTAGTGAAAAGTGGATTAGAATCAGATGCAAGTGAGGTTAGGAGAGGGGAAAGTACAGGATCGAGGAAGGTGTAAGAGGGTGATGAGGAGGGTGTCATAGATCGGTATGGAAATTGGGTTTCATCGAAGGTGACGTGCCTAAAGAAGATGATTTTGTTTGTTTCGAGGTCTAGGCATCGAAAACCACGATGATAAGCGGGATAGCCTAAAAATATACAAAGAGTGGCTCGTGGGGAAAGTTTGTAGGGGGAATGAAGGTGAGGGTAGCATAGGCACCCAAATATTCATAGATGGGAGTAATCGGGTGGTTTGTTAAATAAGCACGTGAGAGGTATTTCGTTGTGAATTGCGGTAGATGGTAGAAGGTTTAGGAGATAGGTGGCCATATGGAGAGCTTTGACCCAAAACGTAGGGGGAAGGTGTGTTTGAAATCGTAAAGTACGAATGATATTGTTGATTGTTTGCATCAATCGTTCCGCCTTGCCATTTTGTTGAGAGGTTTTGGGGCAAGGGAATCTAAGTTGGATGCCATTTTTGGCAAAAAGGGTGTGGATTCGGTTGTTATCGAACTCACCACTATAATCACATTGGAAGCTTTTTATTTCACATTTGAATTGATTTTTAACATAAGTACGAAAATGCAAAAATTTATCAAACATGTCAGATTTAGAACGAAGAGGGTATATCCAAAGATAGTGAGAGAAATGATCAAGAAATAAGACATAGTATTTAAAACCACTAGAACTAACAATGAAAGATGTCCATAAATCAGAATGGATAATATCAAAGCAATGTTCAACAATAAAATCTAAACTGTGAAAGGGAAGCTTCACATGTTTTCCAAGTTGGCACGCATGACAAATACGTGGAGACTTTTCTTTATTACATGAAATAGTCTGACGAGAAACAAAGGAGCATATCACTTTATCACCCGGATGACCGAGGCGTTGGTGCCACGTGGAAATACTTATGGAGAGGAAAGCAGTAGATGTATTTAACGGCTTGGTAACTGGATAGAGATCACCCGAGCTGTCACATCGAAGGAGAATATGACGAGTCAGGAAATCCTTTACAGACAAACCAAAGGCGTCAAATTCTAAAATACAATTATTGTTCCTAGTAAACTGGCAAACAAAAATGAGATTTTTAATTATATTGGGGGTTACTAGAACATTATGAAGATGAAGGGGGCGATGAATAGAAGGAATAATGCTATGGCTGGTGTTGGTGACGGGAATAGAATTGCCGTCACCAATGTGAATAAATGGAAATAAGCGTTTATCAAAAATGGTACTTAAATTACTTTCATTAAAATTTAAATGAGATGAATCACCTGTATCCATGTGCCAAGTCGGGTCCTGCAATGTCATAGTGCTGAACGCACTAGGAAGATAAGTAGCATGAGATGCATAGTGCGCACGAGCAGGATAGAGAACACCTTGACCGAGATGTGGCTGAGTAAATTACGAAGTGTATACCATGGTTGGTGTAGGTTGCTGGACTACATTAGGTGAATGGGCCGGATGTTGGGCCTGAGTTTGATGGATCAAACCATAGTGGGATGCAGTGGGTTGATTGATGAGCTGCGGTGGTATGTGGGTTGGCTATTGGGCCAGTTGATTGTGGTAATAGCCAACATAGGCCGGTGAAGTCCAATTAGGGGTGGGCCAAATATGGAACTGGGAACCAGATGCATGCCGTGTGCTAACAGTGGTGTGGTTTGTGAAATTTAGACCTGGCAGGTTTCTATGATCGTGTATATACTTGCACTGATCATCATATTTGAGGAAGGTTGTAGGACTTATCCGGGTTACCTTTGTTGCTCGAATAATTGGATGCCATGAGAACGGTTGGAGAAGACAAACTATTTTCAAACGTAGTGGTAGACGAACCACCTTTGTTGCTCGAAGAATTGGGTTTAGGTGTTTTTTTATAGATGATGACAGTCGGCTGAGAAGGGAAGGAGAGGGAGGGATGAGATTTGGGAGAGATTTTAGGAGAAAAAATTGACTGGCTTTGATACCATATGAAAGGTAATTGATTCCTTGATTCATTCTCTGCAATGTGCAGAGTATTTATAGATACAAATATACAGGCTTGAGCCCAATGACAACTAGACTACAGCTAAGAATGTTGAATGTACATATAATGATTACTCATGATTAACTAATCATCCTAAAATACATGTTGACTAACAAATCATCCAATATATATCAACTAATATTCCAATCAAATATATCGACTAATAATTCAAACCTGTGTTAAAGCATAATTGAGACATCGAGAAAAGTTGATGATTGTATGATTTGATGATTTCTGGTTACGAGTAACTTGCGCACTTTACGTTATGTATTACAAGTTACGTGTTTGTGATCACCAAAACACATAGTGACCGTATATACTAAATATCGTAATATTTGCACTAACTTATTCTATACATGGATTTGATTATTCTACCGCGATATTAGTTAACCAATTGTTTGCCCTCCCTCATCATAAACATGCAGTTGACCCGCATATGAGACTTTAGGGAAATATGCATTGGGTTTAATCCTAACAAATAATTAAAAGTCACTAAGATATTGCTCAGTGTCTAGGCTTTTAGGTCTCTGGACAAGAGTCAATCGCCACCCAAAAGAGGTGCAGAAAATCATGGTTTCTCAGGCAATTTATGTTTTTTTAAGGAAATTGAGTTTATTTGGATGTGTTATTCAAAAAGCTGGGTATGAGTTAAGTTACTAACATTTAGTTAGTTTAAAATAAAATGTATGGACAAAAATATTATGAGGTTATTTGTAGCAGCCAACATAATAGTCACATTCAAAATGAAATCACAACTGATTTTTATATAATTTTACCCAGAAAATAGATAACCAAAATAGATAAACCAATCAAAATAAAAATTTACAACATACAAGTACCCATGTATACATGACTGGTTATACACTTACCTACAAATTATCCACAACTAATTAGCCACAAAAAATAAAGATCGTAGTTCATGGGTAAACACAAACTTACCCACGACTTTAACCACATGTTACCCACCTTCACATGGTGTGTGGGTATTTTGTGGCAGATTGATTTGGCAGAAATATGTACCCACAAGTTAAACACAAAATTTTTGCTTGCGGGTAAGTTCATGGTTATTTTCGTGTAAAATTATGGGTAAACTAAATAGCTTTTTAAGTCCTTCATTTGTGGTTAGTCTATCGGTAATTCGTGAGTATATACCCACGTAATACCATATGTGGGTAAATTTTGTGAGTAATTGACAAGCTTCTTGTAGTGATCCTTTTAACTTTGTCAAAAAAATTAACATAACTTTCAAATAATATTACAACAAAATAAAAAGTTAAATAAACAAATATTTTGACTCTAATCTTGCATGACACATAACAACTTATCATATGGATATTTGCTTTTTATTCTTTTGTTAAAGATCATCTTTCAATTCAGAAGTAGAGTGCTAGATATTTGAACTTGCTAATAGTTTCTGGAAAAGATTATTCATGTCAAACCTGACAAACTACAAGAATGGTTTTTGCAATTTAATGTAAAAATGATACATATTTTAGTTAATTTTTGTGTGTAAGTAGTTAGGTAGATTGACGAGGAGGAGATAAAGTTGAAATAGATCCCTACTACACAAACACACTGATATAACCGAAAACTTCCATTGCAAATTTGCAGCTATGTTTGCAACGGAATACCAACCGATAGCAAGGATGTAAAAAACAGTTTGAAATCCATCTATTATACTAAAAGATTGAGCCCCTAAATTTATTAGGGTTGTATCTTTAAATGTTTTCAACTCATAATCGACCTCCTTGATTCCTCACAGAATACAAATCATCCCTCATCAACCTTCAATGCCCTAAATTTATTGGGGCAATATCCATTAAATGTTCGGCTGAAGATTGTGAAGGTGAAGGGTTCCTCAACTCCAGGTATTTAATCCTCACAATTACAACCCATGAATATAAGGTGGTGGTTTGAAATTCATTTATAGATAGACCTATCATGTTCTAAAACTGATGGTAATTTATTTGAGAAGGCAGTTTATTTGAGAAGCCTATTTGTAAATCATAACACCCATGGTGAGGAAGAAGATGGGAAGCAGTCAAGATAAGGTACCAATCTATTTATATCAGAACTCAATTATACTCATATCCCTCATCTTTTTCTCACAAACTGATCCAGGATACAAAAAATTGAAATTTGGGTTTATTATTTTTCTTTTTGATTTTTTGGCAAATTGTCATTGAGCGAGATGAGTTTTGTTGTATTTATATTTATGCTTACAAGAAGAAGCAAATAAACAGTTTGGGATGCGTTGTTTGCAGGCGTTTGGAGTTGCAAATATGTGAGCTGTGTTATTGATTTTGAAGCTAATTAGCAGTTTTTCAGAAGAAGATTAGGGATTGAAGGTATATTTTCATGTTAATTTTGTTTTTTTTGTTGATTGGTGATTTGTTATGTTATGGTGATGTGTTGCCTGTCGTTGTTGTCGTGACATCTTAATGGTTTAGGATTCATTCATGCTGACTTGAATTATTAGATTCTGATGACGGATATGCGTCTTTATTATTAGCCAAATTACCTTTGCCAGAAATGCATTATCTTAGTTATTATAGAATCAAATATACTAAAGATCAAAAACATTTTGGTTTTGTTAGTTGGTGATTGATTATCTTTTGTTCCTGTAGAGTGACGAGCCATGGTTTTGTTAAGTTTTTATTAACCTTAAGTTTGCCTCATGGTTTGGAAGTTCACATCGAACTAAACGAGCCATGATGTTTGTGTGTTTTTTGGCTCATAGAATGGGCTAAACAAGAAATACAATGTCCAAACTCAGCCCTTAATGGCTATACTCCAGCTTTGGCATACAATCACATAACTCAGCCCTTATGTTTAGGCATGAGAATTTCTCAAGTGTCAGTCTTTTTAGGATTAGATGGTTTAATAATATGTTTCGCGTTCAGGTTCAATCTGTATTTATTGTAGGTTAGTACAAAAATATTCATGGATATAGTTATTGCAAGTCACCTGATACTACCATGAAGATAAAAAAGTAAGTTTCTGTGCCTAACAGGTTGGTGAACATAGTTTTTCGTTCATAAGATTGTATGTTTGGTTATATCGACGTCTTGCTAATAGATTCTCTCTTTGGGCCGAAAATATAAATCAGATCAGCAAGGTTGAAACCTATGTTCTTAGTTTTTGTTATGTTTCAATTAATTAATGGTACGTAATAAGAAGTATTTTTGTAATCGATTTCTGCAGGAATGAGTAAAAGAGCAGCAACAATAGACGTTGAAGCAGATGCCGTGACATGGATAAGGATTAGGAAAAAGAGCAGGGCTTATTAACATGGAACAGGCTTGCTGAGTTGGTGCCAACTATCGCCCTTTATGAGGTTAGTTTCTTACAATTTCCCTCCCCATTATAATTATGCAGTTAGAGAAGGAGGATGGGTTGAAAAGAAATAAAGCAAAATTTTATTGAAAAATAGGGCTTTATATGGTTTGTCATCTGGGACATTAGATCCTTAAAATGTTTCACTCATGTTTCTTGGGAAGTTATATTTGTGTCATGATCATATACATGTGGTGTTTATAGGACATTTGAGGTGATCGTGAGCCCCTCTTAATAAGAGTGATCGATCTCGCTTTACCTCCCTCACCTAATTCACTTTCAAGCTTTAGAAGTTACAAGAATCACCACAAGGTTCTTAAATGGTCTGGGGTAGCAAGGGTTCGATATGTATAGTTTTTATGGTTTTTGGATTTGTTTTCTTAAAACCAGAGTATAAATGGGAAGCTCTAGAAAGAAGTTACAACAGGCCAGTTATCGTTCTTTCATTTTATTAGTATCATGTTATCTATTCGTCTTTCTTATATAGGTATGGAAGGTATATTTAGTGATATGCCATTATAAGAATGATGTTTATATAGAAATATGTTTTCTCCAAGTAAACATGCAATTTTTTATGATAGCTTAGGTTAGTAGAGAAGGACTAAGTGAGGTTTAACAGTTTGTTTAGGCTATTAGTGTAACAGTTACGCTCTATTTTAGTTTTACTAATAGGTCTATATATATTAGCAGGTTTACTATATCTTTTAACCATTACTGTGTTGATTGACATCTTTGCACGTGATTATTGACTGACAAGTAGTTTAAATTCCAGTGAAAGGTGTTGTTGTTTTGTTTGATTGTAGTTTCTGAAGTGAATTAGGCGTATTTTCTAACATGGATTTGCTTTGGTTTTGTTTAATCTTCGACTAATTAACCACGTGAAAATTTAAAGCATGTCTCATATGGTACATTATGATGATTCTTTTTTCTGCATTTCTTGATACAGCAATGTTTATTGAGAACCTGAGCAGTCTCATAAGAGATAATAATACGTACACATCGAAAAACATAAGAGCACAAGTTTATGAGAATATAAAAACACATATAAACAACATGATCATCAATCTTACTTGAAGAAATTAAAAGCACCAGAGTAAGAAGTATCACATCATGATTGATCTCACAATATAAATTTACAGAACTCGATTAGCAGTTCTGAAATAAATTTTATTGTTTTTCTTTGGTGTCCTTTCGTTCTACACCAGAATCCTCCTTCGATATTGCTTGGATAGTCCGCCTTGCCTAGATACTTATCCAGATAATAGCCATTACATGTTCTCAAACCTGATATTTGTATCCCCTAATTGCCTTAATTTAGCGAATATCTGAACAAGCTCGAGAACATAATTTCGAAATATTTCAATTGAATACATAAGGGTATATAAACTACTTGCATTTCCTTTCTTCAATCTATATGGGAATAAATGTGGAAATGGTTTTTATCAGAAAGAACATGATCTTTGGATTGCTTCATGTAGTGTTTGATCTTTCAAATAACTTACCCCAGATTTGTCTCTATTTTGTGGTTGTATATGGTAAGATATTTTATTCATGGCGTAAGGTCGCAACTCACAAGCACCTGTTTCCATCATATTCGCAATTATTTTAGCACCTGTTTCATTTACATATTATACGAATGAAAAAGGAACATGTACAAAAAAATTCAATCCATCAACATGATTTAACCAAATATAAATGGATTGTTAAAGAAAACCTGCAGATTTCAGGTATTAAAACTGATTCCACCCGAAATTTGAAGGAAAAGTCTTGAATCTCGGGTTTAGATAATTTTTTTAATTGACAAATGACCCTTAAGGGGGCTAACAATAAGTATTCATGATGCAATATAACTCAGAATCAACCCTTTTATATACTTCAGAATGAAGTGAACACTCGGAGTAAAAAAGCATTTGTAAGGAGAGATTGAAGACTTGGGTAAGAGCAACACCTCCTAACCGATAGCAATATTTCCGTAAGGATTTGTATATGTGGTTTCAGATTTAGTTTGTTTCCAATTTGTTTCATTCAAGGTTTTTTTGCAAATGTTCAGCTTTAAGGAGCGTTTGGCTACAACTGCTGCAACATTCTTCTAAAATGCATAGTGGTTAAGGTCAGTTTCTATGGGATTGGTGTCATATGATTGTGTTAGTAGTGGTGATAGCTGAGAGTAGAGTAGATGTATAGACAGAAAAAAAAAAGAACACAGTATAAGCGAAAAACATAAAATTAATACGAGTCAAATAAAAGCAAGGAAAAGAATCAAAGATACCTAGATAGAGCTTCATGAATTACAGGAAGAGAATATCCAAGTTGAATGTGTTTAATGTGTCTGTTGTCGTTATTATTGCTAGCAGTAACAAATTTATTAAGCGCATTCTTGCAATATTTGTACTTTTGCAGAAGACAGAAGTTGACAACATCAACATTTCCCATTTGATTAGCGGTCTCTCCAGCCACCACGTCTACATAAATAGATAAATTTAAAGGACTGGCATGGCAAGAGAAATTAGCAAAACAAGTAGATAGATGGATGGATAAAAGTAGTAGCATGAATAAAAGGCATGCACTCCAACAAAGAAAAGCAACCTTCTAAAGAGAATGGCATTATAGCTAATTGGTTCATTTGAACATTGCCAATTGGTTCAATTAAATCAGGAGCATGTATGTCCTTTTTATATATTTACTACTAACTTTCTCTAAATGTATTATCACTGTATTTAAAGATCATTTTCAATGAAGGTGGCGTGACAATAACTCATTCATTGAGTTATTGATTTTCTTCCTTTTGTTGGAGCTGCGCATTTGGTACTTTTAGATCTAAGGTCTTTTTGGAATTTATTATACAAATGTCTTAATACCTTGCACCAAAGTGGGTTGCCTTCCAATTCAATTAGCTGAGCCGACACTCGATGTTCAAATTTTTTTGGCATATACTTCAGGATGTTGATCTATTTCTTTGGTACATACTGCACATATGAAGTACTACAAGAAAACTATCACTTGAAGGTTTTCACACTACTTTAAGAATTTGATCACTTACTACTAATACCTCATGATATACCTCTTTGCAGTTTTGTCTATCTTACGCTAGCTAAGCCATAATCCTGCATTGTACTTAACTATTGTACATAACTAACTTCCAACGCAACTTAAGGGGCCTGCATTGTACTTAACTATTTTTAGAAGTGGTGTGATGGAAACTCATTCATATTGTCTTGGAAATTCATTAGCATTGTACTCATGGATTAAATGATGTTGTATTAAGATATGATGCAAGAAAAAAATACAAGTTACAAACTTTTGTATTAGAGTGAAAAAAGATAAGCTTTTGCAAAATTAAAGAGCGCGTTATCACTTCTCATCCTAAACCCCAAGTTGCTAATCAGTTAAGTTCCACTAACATTTTTTACCAAAAACAACTAATGTATACAAACCCAAGTAATATAACTTTATTTAATCAAACTTTTTAACACTAAAAATCAAGCCTAATTACAATATAAATATATGCTCTTACGAATAAATGTTGGCTATCTAAACAAGTTGAGTTTTAGACATAAACAAAATTCAATTTTTTATCAAAAAATTTTGTACATACTAACATTACGCGTCACGTTTCAATTAAATGCACTAACATGCTCACCCGTGTGTATATTCAGCAGGGGGCTATATTTTCATACTTTGCGTGTAAACTTGAAGATTCTCATCAAGGGTCAGCATTTCATACATGTCCTGTAGTTACCATCTCATCTAAACAAACACCAAAATACGGCTCAAACATGGAGGTATTGCACATATTTGAAACCTTTTACAACTCACACCCAAACACCCTCCTAATTTATGCTTTAAATCTCTGTCCAAATGTTGGAATGATGTTCTCGCAGGTTATGATGACGCAAGAAAGAGTTGAAGTACAACCCTAGCCACCATCATGGAAGATCAAGCTCTTTTCATTTACATAACCAAAAACACATACAAAGTCAAAAATCACCATAGATGATCTTGCGTTCCACCCAATACTTTCGGTAATATTTAATTGTGTTAAATCGATTTGGTTTATAATTAAATTATTATTGTAACCAAACCCTAACAAAATTTGGGTAAAACTGCTTTTATAATTTGAGGGTAATCTAAACAATTCATCAACTTAGATTAAAATCCGAAAATGTTAATCAACAATCACAGTTAACTAATTCACAACGGTCAAATTGACGTGCCCAACTTAGCTACCGCTAAACTAACGACAGTTTTATACAGTGATCAAACGTTCACGTCAAACTCAAATACCCCACTACAATTGTATCGGTAATAACCCATCAAAAAAAGGCATCAACATTTTACAAAATCACTATGCAAGCGACTATTATACGCATTCCATGCGGAAAAAAATTGACACAAGCCGTGTGCAACGCACGGGTCTGCATGCCTCGTTTAAAAAATATATTAGTTTCACTTCTATATTTATTATTAAACATCCCATTGCAATTCCGTAAAACATTTACAAAATTAGTAACAAGATTTGCGACAACAAATTAAAATTGTAGGTAAAATAATTTTTTTATAACATCTGAAGCATTATGTACCAAAATTAAATAATTAAAATAGACTTGCAATGAAATATTAAATTTAAATAGAGTAAATTGCAAAAACCGTCCTTGTAGTTTGCTTAGATTGCATGTTTCGTCCCTTGTCCATCGAAAGTGCAGACGACCTTTCGGTGAGGAAAAGTTGGGTTCCTTTTTGTTCTTTGGCTAAAGTAATAGGAATGAAATACTCTCATCTTCAACATCCTTTTTCCCAAAGTGAAAAACACCTTAAGAACAAGAACAGAAAAAAAATCTAATTCTTAGATCAATACACACTTTCAACAAAATTAAGACAACCACAACAATATCTAAATCCATAATACATCATCTACAAATACACACTTAACAAAAATCATAATCAACAACAGCAGCAAGAACAAAATCCAAAACTTTTATTTATTGGCTTAAGAAAAAAATTAAACGTCCAAAAATGATAAGTGACATGAAGTTGATAGGATAATGTGCAATCAAACAACGACTTTCATCACTAGCCTTCACATAGATGTCGAATGGTCACACCGATTCACACTAAACAGGACAATGCAAGCGAAAATGAGAAACGAGTTATGAAATGGAAAGAGATAAAAGAGGAAATGAAAATACGCATATTTTCATTAAATGGTAGAAGGGTAATGACACTAATTCTAATATTTATCCTAGATAAATATTAGAGGGTGTAAAACGAAAAAGACCAAACAAAAACCTCGAGGGGTGTTTGGGTCGGTCGACCGAGAATCCTCAAGAAGGGGGGAGTTTGCCTTTTTGTCAAACTCAAATACTTGTTCACCACGTATTCCACCTCCTATCTCAAGCCTATAAATACAAAGGCATTGGGAACGGTTTTCACTTTTCACACACCTCACAACAAACTCCTCAGACCCAAAACCTTGTCTCCCATTTTCTCTCTTAGTGATCAGACGAACACCACCAAAGGGTTCTGAAACCCTTTGGTCTAAATCCTAGATATACTTGAAGTCGATCTAGTTTATCTTGAGGATCAATTAAAAATCCTAGGTTTATCCAAATCCTAGGTCAATCGCTACATTGGACCGATTAGGGTTTTTCCCAATTCTTAATCGCACCATTTCGATCCCGAAGATCGAATTGAGGTTTTACCCGGATTTCATACTCGCCTAACTTGAGATAGGTTCGTAACCCTAGTCGTATCTGTGTAGTATTGGTGGTAGCCTAACGAATTCCAAAAGAAGTGATTATTCCTGAAACCCTAAAGTTCAAGAGAAGCATCAAGATTTAAGAAGGAGGCATTTCGTGCAGCTGAGAAGTTTAAAGAAGCTTACGCATAGCAGGATTAACAAGTAAGTACTTCTGAACACCCTTTATTCGTGTTAGTTAGGTTATATGATTGTGTAGGTAGATCTGACTATAAGGTTTTGGTCTGCATGGCTTTATCTGTTTATTTTCCGTTACACATGTCATAGCCATGCAGGTGACCACCAGAACCCTACAGTAGTATCAGAGCCACGTTACACATATATAACCTAGTTAGTGTTCTATGTAATTGCTAATATTGCCATCAAAATCGAATTTTAATTTTTTATGCATGTAGTTTAATTGATTTTTGCATATTAGGGTTTTTGCAATATTGAATGACAATTATTAATTATAGGTTTGTACAATTTTATAAATGATCGGAATACTTGGGTGTAACAACCCTTGAGGGTGCCGATCTAGGGTTAAGTTTATACTGTAATTTTATCTCGTGATAAACCTTACAAATTATTAATTCATGTTTTCATGAAAACTACAAAAATTAGGGTTTCTTGAATTTTTCTTTGCATGTTGATCTTGGTCTTCGTTTAAATGATTTAGGGTTTAATTATATTTAGAAAGTTTTAAACTTTACTAAAGATATGTTAAAACCAATATGGAAACCCTAGGTTACCATATGTAATCATAAAGAAATAAGCTTACCGAAAAAGAAGAAAAACTATTCCAAGTTAAACCCAAGCCTAAGGGTATGTCAATTTTAGTAAACCCTAGCCATATGGGTTTATTAAAATTGACTGAGCATAAATCATGGTCATTAAACGATGAGTTTCCATAAACAGACAGTTTTCCAGTTTGACATAAATTTAAAATCTTTGATTCTAAATATGGAAACTAGGGTTTTAAAAACATGTGGATGCATAGCGAGGGTTTTTGAAAAACAATTTTCTTTTTTTAAAAGAGCCATAATAAAAAAATTCATTAAAAAGGAAACAAAGTTGTGATTTAAGGTTTCTTGTTACCTAAATCACATGCTTTTAAAATTTAAGAAATAAGAAAACCCTAATCAGGGTTTGCAAATTTTAAAAGACTAAATTTTTCTAAACTAAAAATATGTAGCAATAGGATAAGAACAATCATTGTTAGAATGACAAGTGGCGGGTGAATCTTGTGTTTTGCATGTACTTTAGTATGGGCTGTATATGCGGTGTATGTGCAAACATAGTATGTCCTAGCAAACCATAGTTTAAGTATTTTCACATGCATTTAATTAAGTATTTTCCTACTTTTAATTATTAATTATGCATGACACTAGCTTGAGCCATTGACCTAAAATATAATCTACGAGGTTGTGATGAAGATGTTTTATGTAGTTTATATTTGGACTGTTTTGGGTTTTAAGGGAAACCTAGGGTAGCCATGTAGTATTTTTTTTTCTTGTATTTTAATTTATTAAGTACGACTAGCTTTTTAAAATAAAATATAAAACCAAGAAAGAGATGACGCAAGGAGGCCAAATAAATAGAGAACGAACAGAGACGAGATCTGACGTGAACCCGGAGGAGTGAGAAATTCTACCTGGAATGATCATGGGAGATGCTGCGGAGACATGAAACCGAAAAAGCCTTCTTGCCTTGTGTCATGACACTTAGAATAGACCCAAAGTTGATTTCTGAAGTGGCTCTTAGAATCAACACTAGATAAGTGCTCGGCTGTGTCAAGTAGTTTTATTATTGTCTATATGCATGTTTATCTAGTAAATAATATGTCAACTGGTATTATCTAGAGATATAATAAAACTGAGGCGTCTCTACTAAAGTTAAGGAGAAAATGTGAACTTAAGCACCAGTCTCTAATAGTGAGATTGCGTAATACAATAAATAAGTCTATGAATTAGTCAACCTATCTAAAAAGCATTAAGAAGGGTAAACCTAAGTTTACACACATTTTATTACAAATGATTTGTTTTTCGAAATTAACAAATCGTTGTATGAAATTATGCATAGTTTATACGTAAAACGAGTTTTATAGGATTTAAACCTTTTAATACTAGATATAAAAAGATAAGACTGTTGAACTGATGGGTCCAAATCTTGTCCTATGATAATCTTAGATTAGGCGCCACCCATATATATATGCAATGCATTTTGATAGTCACAATAACCTATGTTTGTTGTATTGGATGAAACTAAGACCTGTAGAGAATAGTTCCATCAACGCCCTTCTATTTTACTTCATTCGTCTCAAAATTATTGTCTCTCGACAAAAAAACACAGTTTAAGAAAAATGCATTTATTACTGTTTTTTTTTTGCTTTTTAGCAGAATGACAGTTTTACCATTAATAAATAAATTAAGGGTTAAGTTTATATATTACCAACGAACTTTCTAAAATTTACCGATCTCGGTTACCAACTAATTTTATTACTAGTCTAGGTATTTTAATTTTCAAATTTGTTCTGATATAGTCAATATTACCTCATGTTACCGGTTGAAATATTAAAATGACTGACACATCATTTTTCTTTAATTTTTTTACTTAGTTGGAAATAACACATCATATTTTGACTTTATTTGACCATGACATGTATTTTATCCATCCCACTATAAAAAGCAATCACTTTTGTCTTCTTTCTTCATATTTGTCTTCTTCCTCAATCTTCACCACTACATCATCTTCATCAACATCCTGCAAATTTTCTGACGACCCTCATTTTATCTGGCGAGCTCAAATCCATTATCAAACAATTCAAGATTAATAATATATATGTTAAATAAAATCCTGAACACCCCACATCTCTACTAGTCTCTCATCTCCAACAAATTGGCATATGTATGTGTTCATATCAGCCAAAAGCCTCCAACATAAATGAAAAAAAAACATCAAATATCACATAAAGCCACGAGATGCATAAACTATTATATGCATATATTGTTTTAGACCTATTCAAAGAAACCTCACTGGTACACGGATTAGCTTGCCTCAACTTGCATCATCGTCCGCCGCCTCAACCTGCATCGTCGCACCACCACCATCTACAACATCACTGGTACACCGTGACACCACCATCATCTATCCAATTGTAGTAATTTATGGAATTAAATCATTGTAATGAAAACCACTAATCCCTAATTGAACAGAGGCTCCAAATGTGAAATTGATTGAGGGGTTTTTGTTTTTAGGGTGTGGGAACGTGGTGTCCTGTTGCGACCGTGCGGCGATGGTGTAGCGGTTGTTTCAGACATTAGACTGAAAATGGTGGTATTGTTTAGAAAGGATACGGTGGATATGGTGTTTGTGTTAGTTATGGGATTCTAGGTCAAAGAAAGACATTAGACTGAAAATGTAATTTACTCTTTTAAATAATACTAAAAACAAATGGATATAAAATTAGTGACATGAATTATCTAGGTGGAAATTAAAAAAATAAATATATTTGAATATAAAACTAGCAGGTCATATTGACTATATCGGCATAATTTAGCCGGTTTCAATAACTAGACTAGTAATAAAATTAGTTGGTTACCTAGATCGGTAAATTTTAAAAAGTTCGTTGGTAATATATAGACTTAAGTTTTCTATTAAGTTTGTAATAATAATTTCAAAAAAGGGTAATGTGGTAAAGTTGATCAAACTTCTCTATCTATTTTTAGTAATAGACAATTAAATTGAGACATCATAAAAAGAAAACATAGACTATAAATTTTGGACGGAGAGATAAATTATTTTAATATTTGTTTTGCCATTTTCTAAACCATTGTTCAAGTTCAAGGAATGCACCATCTTCATTTAGTGTTTGAATTCTTATGAAGGACGTTCAACTTGGAAAATGTAAATACATTGACGGTTTACTTTATTGTAGAGTCAAGACTCAAGAATACCCCAATTATACTCCTTTGATAACAGACATTGATTTCTAAAGTAAAACACACTCTTCATCAGAATGTTTGACGTCCTTGACCTTGACTTGCTTTACTTTCTTTTGATATTAGTTGTATCACTTACTTTTTTCTTAACCACTTGTACAAGTTCGAAGGTTTCACAGTTAACCGCTTGTACAAATATTACGTCTTAATGTTAAGTTTTAATAAGTTGTTCCCTTAAACGACGTTAATTTATCAAGTAAAACACACTCCTTGTGGAATATTATAACACTGCCCAAAATTTCCTTCAAGACTCAAGTATAAAGCAGGACACACAGCCTATCATTATTCATAACAACATGCAAAAGAAAATAATGTCTTCTTCAAACTTCTCACTGTTATCTCTAGCTCTACTACTCATTGCACTCTCTGTCATACCGCACTTTGCTTCTGCTTCTTTGAAGGAAGAAACTGCTCTTCTAAAATGGAAAACAAGCCTTCAAATCCCAACCAACTCCAAGATTTTATCATCTTGGACACCCCTTCCAATGAATTCTAGTGCAACTGCTAGGTGCCCTTCTTGGTTCCGCATCGTTTGCAACGCTGATGGGAACATTAACAGGTTAAACCTCACAACGTCTGAGTTGAATGGCACGCTTCATGATTTTCCGTTCTCTATTCTACGCAATCTTACCCATTTTGAGCTTAGTGTAAACAACTTCTTTGGTCCCATCCCACCAGAAATTGGACTGTTGTCCAAACTTGTCTATCTCGATTTTTCAGCGAATCAGTTTTCAGGTCCAATCCCACCAGAAATAGGAATGTTAGCTAATCTTGAGACCCTCCACTTGAATGAAAATAATTTTAATGGTTCTATACCACGAGAGATTGGTCAACTAACTGTTGGAATTTAACAATCAAGTTAACCATTAACTCTTACGAGTACGCAGCGGATAGATCGAGTCTAGCATATATAATTA
>BQNB010046527.1:16325-43646 GCA_026074375.1 Tanacetum coccineum
ATATATATATATATATAATTTTTAAAAGAAAAATAGATATTAAAGGTGAAAAGTAAAAAAAAATTGTGGCTGAAAAATTAAGATATCAAAACTGGTCAGAAAATCCACCATATTAGGGTGGTATGGTTTTTGTGGGCCCATTCAATCATTCTATTCTAAAAGAATCAACCGTACAATTGTTTTGTATGTCATTCCACTCCAACAGTGCCCAACCCCACAAACCAAACGCCTCCCTAATTATTAAATGCCCCAATTGACTGATAAATGTTAACTAATCAAAATTTGAGGCTTCTTATGTTTCTACTTTTCATTTTTAAATTCTACGTGTTGTAGAAATTTAAGCCCAAATACATCAAGTATATAAAAAAATCATATTTGCAAGAAAATTAAGTAATTGTTAAATTAAGCCTTATGATAACAAACATTAAACCATTTATTCACTAATATAATGAACTGACTTTTATTTTTTCACACCCACAAATATATTTTCAATCTCTAGCTTTCACTCATCTACTCATGTATGATTGTTCAATCAAAAAGTTATTTTTAACGATGCTTTATTTTCTGCTAAAAAAATTGGTAAAAAAACGAGTTATTTGTTGAAATAGAAAAATATGATGATAATGTTGGCATGAAGCTATAAAAAGGTTAAAAAGGTAAATTTTATATATCGATTTTTGAAAAATAACTTTGATAAAAGGCCCCGTTTTAAAGTTTTGCTTTAGGCCTCCGAGAAGGTTGAGCCGCCTCTGTCTCCCAACTAAACGCACCCTTTAACATTCTGTTGTTTAGTTGGCTTTCTGTTAGTTTTCTGGAAGGTTTGAAACTCGGCTTGTAGTAAAGTAGTGCTAGTGTTCATGAATCAGATAATTCAGTATGCTGTAAATGTCTATCTCTGATCACTCAAACTATTGTACTATATCTTTCTTCTTCTTCTGATCCTCAAATCCCATTATCCTATCAACAAATCAAATTAGGTCAAACCAAGGATCACTGATTCAAAGACAAGAAATAAGACAATCACCGCAAATCATACATGTACAGTTTCTTTACAAACTTTTTCTATATAGCAAAATGATTTATCCTTCAACACAACAAATAAACTAAGATATCAATCAACAACAAACAGTATGAAAAATAAGAATCTGGTCAATTTAAATATATGTTTACCAGTCATCAACATCACGTTTACATGCCAAAAACGCAAACATCAAGCAGATAAAAGTAACTGTATCATCGGAAATGAGACAAAAAGGGGAACAACTTTACGAAACAAAGAAATTTCACAATGTTTTTTTTTTATGGTTACCGGGGTTTCCGACTCAACATTGCGAGCCGACTAATCCCATGTGACTATCCTTTTGGATAGCCCGGAGTAGACGCAGGTGAACCTCCGTGGCCACAAGGGGATTAAACAATGTTAGGTTATGCTATCTTAGAAGGCTAAAAACACAGGCACGAGTCCAAATGAACAATGGATTCCTGTGGCGTATGTTAACTTCAAATATCAAAATGGTTTAGCATATTGACAGATTCACTTCTCATTTATGTGAGGATCAAACATTGTCAGTGCACAGATACCATGGCAGAAACAATTTAGCATTAAACTGACAACAGAATATCTGCTAAAGAACAGTAGCAAAACACATAGATTGTTAGAGCAGACATGACCGGATAGTAAAATAAGCAAATCTTAATACTGTAGGTTATTTCGCCCCCAAAATCAAAAGACATACGCACATAAGCTGATAAGCTAGCCTATTAAGTAAGCAATCCCAAACGCTTAGCTGTTCACAAGCCCAGAAGAGTAACAAGATTTCGTGGACTAGATTTGTGATAACATATTCAGCTCAGTTATTTCCAGATATATAACCGAAAATCAAACTCATTAATAGCCAAAATAAAACCATTGATCTCAGATACGCAAAACGACCCACCTACTTGACTGCATAAAAGCTATGCTATGTCCCAACTGGTCGATAAGAAGAGCTAAGAAACTACCATTGGCCATAATATAATTAGTTTGACCCACATCTGGTGTCATAAATGAAGGCTATATAATTTGTATTGATGATAAAATTACATATTTCAACATACACCAACATCATCTTCTCTATTTAAATAAAGTTACAACACACTTTTTCTTTTTCACTTGCAAGATATCAATATGACAATATTCAGCTTTATCATAATACTTTCCTAACTTTACTGCCGCATGAAGTCGTGAATGCTTATAGGTTAAACCTAAATCACATCAGCATTCACCAAATTGACCCAACCTCCAGTAACATCACACAGTATATATACACAATCAATTATGATGAAAAAATTGGAGTGAACTAACATTAGAAGATATTACGATGGGGAACAAGAGGTCCATTGCATAACACTTGAGCTTAATCGGTCAGGGAGAGAAGCAGCCCACATAGTCAAATCTGGCAAAGGTCCCGAGAGGGCAAGATAATTTCCACCGTCACTTTTTGGCATCATTCTCCAGTTAACCTGCGAGTCTCTTTCTAGTTAGGGACTTTATCAGATAATTTTTTCCGAAGTCTCAACAATAACATAAATTAAGGTACCCACTTGTCCAGGAAATGCTTTGCACAAGGTGTAGAGGGTGGAATTTTTCTCCCACGGGCCATCATTATCAATTGATCCACCACAGTTAACCATGAGGCGACCATTTGGCATCAACTTATCGTGAAGTTCCAACCAGGTTTGTACCTATTGTTAAAAGATGATGACTTGATCAAACAAGCATTATAAATAAAATGAAATGAAACAACTCGCTTATACAGACCTCTTGCAACTGGGGCAAAACATCTCCACCAGAAAATAAGTCAACAACAATACCTGCAACGTCATATTAATTAAATACAAATAATAATAACAGAATTTAAAAGTGAGTTAACCAATTAATTACCAGCATATCCTCCAGGAATGGAAGTGGATGGGGAAAGTGCATCACCAATATGTACGTGAAGAATGCCGCCACCTTCGGTATGCTTTTCAAGATCAGACAAACCAAGATGCTCTCTTGCTTTATCAATCAGCTGAGAAAAAGTTGTATTACTTGCAGCAAAACTCATAGAAAGATGAATAGCAAACTAATAAGTAGAAAACGTTTACAATTTGATCAATCTCCCATCCATGTAGGTGCAGTGAAGGCCACAAGGTAAGCATCAAATGCGCGGCTGTTCCACCACCCTGAGACGACATTTCCTCTTTAGTAAATACTATATTATACATTAATTCCGCATAAATAAATAAAGAAGATAGAGTTAGTTAGCTACCAAGCCAAGAATAGCAATAGGACCGTCTGGAATGATGGGAGGTAAGGTAGCAAATTCATCCTTTTATAAAGAAAACAACAACTAAATTATTAGGAAATGAACTTCGTCCGTCCTAAAATAACTGTCCACTTTTAATTTACACACTGTTTTCAAAATATGAAATCATTATATTGTTCATCTATACTTACTAAAATCTCTTCTGATTGGTTAAAGCACCAAATTGAACATTTAAAATTGGTATAAGTGGCAAAATGGATGGGTCGGGTCACGGGTCTAAATGGATTTTGAGTCTATATGGGCCCGGGTCTAGATGGGTCATTTGTGAGTACGAATTTAAACGGGTCCACGTCAGACGGCTCTCTGGACGGTTTGACCCGTCTGTTTCCGTTATTTTGAGTAAAACATAAAAACGTGAAAAGAGGCGGTCTACTTTTTAATTCAAGTGCTATAGACCGCCCTAGACTCGTTGGTTAATTATTACACAGTTGAAACTCAACTGTACATCAATATTCATTTATACGCATCTAAAATATCTAGTAAGACGTAACAACTCTATCACCTAATAAATAATTACCCAACTTGACCCATGATTAACGAATGGGTCTTAAATTGACACCTCTAATCTTTAAACAAACCAAAATAACAATGCGGACATTTAAATCGAGACGGAAGGATTATAAAAGGTGGAGGTGGATGAAGATAAGAATACCCAATAGGAACCAGTCCATGCATCTCCATCTTTGTTAAAAACACTATGAACATTGTCTGCAATAAATAAAAGAATTGGGGATAGAATAATGAGATAATTATGTGAAAATGTATCTAACTTGTCATATATTCGAGTGTTGTGGGGTGTTTGTTTCGGCTTATACGTGGGCTTATGAGCTTATTTGATTTCGGCTTATATTTCATAAGCCTCAATTTTCTTGCTTATTTTGAGACTTATGGGCTTATATAAGTTTATTATATTGTAATAAACTTAATTATATAAGCCCACAAGTCTCAAAATAAGCCGGAAATTTAGGGCTTATGAAATATAAGCCGGAATCAAATAAGCTCATAAGCCCACATATAAGCCAAACAAACACCCCAAACTCTGTTATAACACCAAAGTTTTAAAAATTCGGACTTTTGTGTGTATTTTTAACCATTTTAACCTTACTTTACTTTTACTACCCTAACAAAGGGTAAATTGTTGATGACACATGAACAAACTTTAAAAAAAAATCCGAATTCAAAACTTAAATAAACACAAAAGTCTAAATTTAATACCCTTTATAACAGCAAAATAAAAAGACAGCTACATAAAACTCGAAAAAAATGTGAATTTGGATACATTTTTCATATAATTATCCCTAGAATAATAGATAGGTAAATGAAAAGAAATGAAAATATACGTGTAGAGTCAAGGAGGAGCATCCGTGAGCACCCACACACCCCTCCCACCCACCACCCCACAGCCCCACACCACCCCACAACACCCCCTCACCCAACCACTGCCCGCCACCCGCACCTAACCAACAAAACAAATCCCCACAACCCCCCAAAGACCCACACAACCCCACACCCCACGCCCGACGGCTCCAACCACCCACAACCAACCCCCCTCAAACACACCACACTCGACTACCAAAAAAACACACCCCCCCACCCCAAACCACACCACATAACAACACCCAACACCCCCACACCACAACCTCAACACCCCCACCCCTCACAAACCGCTCCCCAAACACCCCCCCAACCCTTACCAACCCACCCAAATTAAGACCACTCACACCACCCACACCCAACAACACCACACACCCCAACAACAACCCTAAACCCCACCCCCAACCCCACCCACCACAACCACAAACAACCCCCACCACAACGCCCACGCACCCCACCCAACCCAACGCACCCCCACCCAAACCCCCTACCACCCACGAACCAATCCCTCCCTACCCCGCACACACACAACCACGCACACACCCCCCGCCTCACACCACACCAAAACAACCTCACCCACAAAAAACCAACCAGCACACCCACACCACCCCCATA
Organism: Tanacetum coccineum; assembly: GCA_026074375.1. Taxonomy (NCBI): domain Eukaryota; kingdom Viridiplantae; phylum Streptophyta; class Magnoliopsida; order Asterales; family Asteraceae; genus Tanacetum; species Tanacetum coccineum. The sequence goes on from BQNB010046527.1 coordinate 21,665, forward strand.
ACAACCCTAAACTCAACCACATCACCAACAACAATGCACACCCACCCCAAACCAACTCCACACACCCACCCAACCCACCAACAACACCCAGCCACAAACAACGCCTTCCCCAATCCAACCACACCACCCCCACCACCACCCCTAAACCAAAGACACCACACCCCCACACCCCACACCAACCCCACCAACACAACAACCCACACACCCCCCCCCAACCCACCCCCCCTCCCACAACCACAAAAACACACCTCCAACAACCCCCCCCCACGAAGAAAAACCCACGCCCCACCCACCAACCCCGCAACACCCCCCCCCACCCCCAACTCAAAACCCCAACCACCGCACCTCACATAAGCAAGAAGAACTTTAAAACACACACCCACCGACACAAACCCACCACCCCAAAACACACTAACCAACACACCCCCCAACCCACACCACCCACCCCCTAATAAACACCAACCACACACCCTCCCCAACGCACGCAACCCAACACACCCACCGCACACCCAGCCCCTCTCCCCCCACCACAACACAGACCCCCACGTAACCCCCCCCCCCCCACTACCGAGCCCCTCCCCACCAACTCCCCACCCACCACTAACACCTCACACAAACCTTTCGACCCCCCAACCCACACCACACGACACAACCACCAGCACCCCCCCCAACCGACCACCCGACACCCCCCACAAACCCAAATAACCCCCCACCCCCCCCCCCTCACACCACCAACACAACCCCCCCACACCCCCCCACACCACCCCATCATAAAAACCACACCCCAAAACACAAACACGAAAAACACCAACACCAACAAAACTACCCCCTACACACAACGCGCGCTTTAAACACCCAAAGCACCCAAAAACCCCACCATAACACACAACACCCAACCGCTCCCATCCCCCCCAACGCAACCCCCCCGCACACCCCCGACACAACACACATCCCAACAACACTCCCCCCCAACTCCCAACCCCCCCCCACAACCCTCACAACCACCAAGCGACCAACCGCAAACACACACCAACACCAAAACCCCACCACAACGACCATCCCCCCCAAAACCCCCCCACCCACCCCACCCCAAACACCAAACGCAAAACACTCACACCCCCCCCAAACCACACCCAACCCCAACCCCCCATACCCACCCCACACACCAGAAACACACCAGACTCACACACCCATCAAATCCCCCACCCAAACCGCTATCTAAAGCCCCCCACACCTCCCCAATCCAAAAACCCCCCCCCCTCCCACACCCACACCACCACAAAATACACACACAGCAACCCAACACCCAAACCAACACCCCCACCAACACACGCTATATCACCACCCCACAACCCCATCACCCCAACAAACCTCACCACCACCACCACCAACACCCAACACCCACACCCCAACCACCGCACACACTTGACCGACCGCCCCCCCACACTACGCACCTCCCCCCCCCCCGCACCAAGCCCACCCCCCCCAACCCCTCAACCCCCCCACACCACCACCAATCACAACACACCACAACCTCCCCCACCCCCCACAACCCACACAAACCAACACACCCCACCCACTACAAACCAAAAAGCCACCACCATCACTCCACACGCCCAACCATCATCATCACACCAACCCATACTTCCCCACACCCAGCCCATCCTCCCCCCCCCTTCCACCAACCCCACAATCCCCCCCCATACCCCCCCCATTCACACTCCATCCCCCCCCCCCCCCCCACACCCACAACCACCCAACCAACCATCCCCACCACCACCAACCTAGCCACCACCTCACAACCCACACCCCCACCAAACAACCACCCCACCACACATCAACCCACCGCCTGCTACAACCCACGATCACACACTCACCCCACGACCAACACAACACCTCAAAACCCAAACAGCCCCTCCCACCCCCCACCCCTACCCCCCACACCAACTCAAAACAACCCACCACTCTCAAAAACCCACCCCACCTCCCGCCAAAACCCCACCACAAAAACAAACCCAACAACCCAAACACCAACACTACCACCTCACACCCGTACAACTCAAACCAAACCACCCCCCAAAAACCACATCACCTCCCCACCCAACCCCCGACTCCCCACCACCACCAGCTCACGCGAACAAAACATACACACCCACCCAACACCCCACCACAACCCATAACCCAAACACACCCCACTAACCCCAAACCACCCACCCAACCACCCAACATACCCCCCCACCAACACACCACCACCCACCCACAACCCCCCCAGCCCCAAACCCCCAACACACCCCCCACCCCGCCCCACAAAAACACCCCAACAAACCAACTTCACCCACACAACAAGCAAACAAAAACCACAACAACCCCCACCCCGAACACCCCACACCCACCCCACACCACTCAATCCTACCGCCCCCAACACATCACACCCCCACACCACCAACCCCCAAATACCCACCCCCACCGCACAATACACCCCACATCCACCCACCAGGCACAACCACCCCACCCACACCCCACAACCGACCATCCCCACCACACCCACCCAACACCAAACCAACACACACCACCCAACGCCCCTACGACCAAACCCCCTCCAACACACCCCCCCCAACGACAACCCCCACCCACCGACCCCCCACCCGCCTACCCCCCCAACCCTCTACACCAAAACTCAACCCATAACACCCCACCACACACCCACACCAACACGATACCACCACACCCCCGCCCCAAAACACCCGACACTCCAGTCCCACCAACACCCCCACCCCACCAACCCACCCCACTCATCGCTCAATCACGCCCCACCCTCACACCCCCCCCCCAAAAACACAAACCCACACACCGACCACAAACAAAAACAATCACCCCCCCCCCACCACCATCCCCCACAAACCCCCCACTCACACAAACCCACAAAACCACCTCACACACCCACCCAAACCAACCAACCCACCACAAGCACCAAACCAACCACTCCCCCACCCTAAACCAACAAACCCACAAACCCACACTCAAACACCAAACACCACCACAAACACAACACGCCCCCACCTCGGCCACACCACAAACCTACCACCAAAACCACCACCCCCCCTCCACACCCCCACCTTCCAACCAAAAACACACAAAAACCCTACATAACCCCCACACCACCACCCCCCAAATAACACCCACCCCCCCCACTACACCACCCCAAAACCCCAAATCACAAAACCCGCAAAACCAACGAAAACTCCCAACAGCTAAACAAAACTCCACACACCACCCACCAAACCCCGCCCACAACCCCACCACCACACCCAACACCAACAACTCCACCCCAACACAGCACCCACCAAAAACAGCACAAAAAAAACCCCCCCCCCACACCCACAACCCTCCACCCACACCCCCCTCACAACACCAACCCCCCAACACCACACCCCAAACCAACCTCACCCCACAAGACACAACACACCACCACTCCCCACAACCCCCCCAACCCCACCCCACCAACTACTCACACCAAACCCACCTCCACCACCCCCAAAAAAACCGCCACAACCCCCCAACAACAAACCAACACCACACACACCACACAACACACCCCGACACTTCAGAACTACCACACAACAAACACCACCCAACACCACTACCAAACTCACATCAAGCCACGCCCTCCCCCCCCCCGCTAACAACCCCACCCACCACACAACCCAACACCCCCCTCACCCATCCCCCGACACACCCACACACCCCCAACCACCACCCCCCCCCCCAACACACCCCTACACCCCCTCACCTCCTCACAACCCACACCCACCGACCACCCCACCATTCCCACCCACCAAACAACCCCCCCTCGCCCGGCACACTCCACCCCCACTTCCCACCCTACCACCGACCACACCAACCACCACACCCAGCTGGCACCCACAACCACAACGACAAACCATCACAAACACCAAGCAACAACACCCAATTCTCCAGCCAAACGAAACCCACCCTCCACCCACCGCCCCACCCGACCAGCCCCACCACCCCATCCCCCATTCTAATCAGCCCCCCACCCACCCACACCTCCCTCACCAAACCCCGCCAACATCACAACTCACAACACAACCCACCCCCCCACCCCACCTCCACAAACACACTAGCCCCCCCCACTTACCAACCCCCACATCCCGAACACCAACCCCAAACGAGTCCCCACCCCACCCCACCAACCCAACATCCACGAACACAACTCCCCCACCACCAACAAACAACTCCCCTTCACCCCAAACCCCACACCCCCCAACAACAACCAAAACCCTACCACCCACCCACCCCACAACACCTTATCTCACAAACCCCCACCCCAACCACTCAACCCAACCTCACCCAACCAACAAACCACAACTAGCGTCCCCAAACCTACCCCGCCCCCCCAAACCCACCCCCCAACACCGCAACCCAAATCACTCCACCACCCAACCAGCCCAACCCACCAACACAGCACACACCCCCCTAAACCTCCACCTACTAAAAACCCCACACAACCACAACAACCCCACCCACACACCCCCCGCACCACACCCACCACACAACACACTAGCACACCAACCTACCCCCACACCCTACCAACAAACCCATCACCCATCACCACCCTACACCCCCCTCACCCCACCTCCTTACCCCCCACCCCAACACCCCCTTGACAACCAGCACACCCCCAACAACCCCCCCATCTCACCCACCAACCCACCGAACCCCCCCACCCCCACCCACACCCCTCCCCGAACCCCCACCACCCCCCAAATCCCTCCCCAACCACAAACCCACACCCTTCCAAACGCCACAACACCACTCCCATCCCACCCGTCCAACCTCCCCCACCACCACCCCAACCCCCCAAACACAACCACCCACCAACCCAAACCACACCTACACACCCCCGACCCACCCAACCAACCCATCCAGCACACCGCCACACAAAACCAACGACCACTCTCCCAACCGCCTTCCACACCACAACCACCCCCCAACACCCCCGCAACAACAACACACCACCCCCCACAACCCACATGAAATACAAAACCCTCCCCGACCACCACCCCCAAACACCCCCCAACGACCCCCAACCATCGACTCCTCACACCCAACCCTCCAAAACCAAACCAAAACACCAACCCTCATTCCCCGAAACCCACTCCCAACCCCACCAACCACCCACCCACACCACACCAACCCACCACACACACACACCCCAAACACCAACACCACCCACAACACACCCCCGACTCATTCCACGACCCTACTCCCCAACACACACACCACCCCCCTAAACACCAAAAACCACACCACAACCCACAACAACACACCCTCTCCACAACAACACACCACCAACACACCACCCCCACACATAACACCCAACCCCCCCACCACTCAACCACCCCCAACACACCCCACCACCCCAGTCCTTCCACATACACCCACCACCCACACCCACACACACCCTCCCACAACAACTACCCAACTCACCACACCAACACTCACCCCCCCCTCCACAACGAACACAAATTAACCACCCCACACACAAACCCACACACATCAACCCCAACCTCCCACCCTCACAAACACCGCACCAAAAACAAACCACAACTACCCCCACCAACCCCACACCCCCCACCAACCCACCCCATCCCCACACTCACCACAAAGAACCCACCACCAACCCCCACCCGACACAGACAACACACACCAACACACACCAAGCAACAACCCACCACAACACCCACCTCCCACAACACACAACACTACCCACACTCCCCCCAAAAACACACCCCACATCCCTCTACACCGAAACACAAGCTCAACACACCACCCCCCACCCACACCCCCACACCCACAGCACCCCAACCCCCCCCCACCCAATCCCAACCAACCCCCCCACCCCTCAACAACCCCACTCACAAACCCCCAACCCCCCCGCAACAATCCCACAACCCTGACACACACACCACCACCCAACACCCAACCCACTCCAAAACCACACCCCCAACACCCCCCACCCCCACCCCTACCAGCCCCCCTCACACCACCAAAAACACACACACCACCCAACCACAACAAACCCACCCCCCCAAAAACCCCCCACCACACCACCACCATCACCCCCCACCCCCCACCCAACTAACCCCCCCAACAACCACCCCACCCTACCACGCCCACAACCAGCCACCCAACGCCATAAAACCCCTCAAACACACACACTAACCAACACACCAACCTCACATACCTCACCCGATCAACACACCCACCTCACACTCCAAACCCACACACAACAACACCCAAGCCACCCCCACATCCACACAACCACCTAGGCTCTACACCCCCCCACCTCAACCCCCACTCACACAAACACCAAACCCAAAGCCCAGCCACCCACCCCTACACACCACCCCACCCCACCACAAAACACCCAACACCCGATCACCACACCCCGCCACGCCCCCACCCGAAACCCCCTACCAACGCACCCCCTCCCCCCACGCACCAACCCCAGACACTCACCACCTCACGCCCGCCCCCCACCGCTACACCACCTAGAACAACAAAAACCCCCCCCAGCCGCCCACATACCCCCCAATCACCCTCACAACACCCAAACCACCCACCCAAACCACTCCACACAACCCAGAGCAGAACCACCCGACCACCACCACCACCAAGACCCCACCCCCAAAACGTACAAAACAACCACCCCCCGACCCCCCTACGAACAACCACACCTAACAACCAACCCCCCACCTCACTCCCAAGCACCACCCCCAAACACACCACCACCCAACACCCCCACCCGCGCAACCACCCCACCAACAACCCAACCATCCCACCCCACCCCAAAAGAAGCCCCCCAAAACACCACCCAATCCTCATAAACACCATCCCCCCAAACCCACCTCCAACCCCAACCCCCAACCACAACACACCCCACAGCAAACCACCAACACCCCTACTCCTACCCCTCACGCCCCCCCACCAAACACCACCACCCCACCCCCCCCAACCCCACAATACACACACCAACCAAACCAAGAGCCCCCCCACAAACCACCCCAAACAACCCCCCCCAAAACACCTACAATCACCACCCGCATCAGCCCACACAATCCACACACACCCGAGCACCCAAACCAAACACCCACCCCTCACCATCCACTCCCACACCTACGCGCCCCACAACTACCCAATGCCCCGCCCCGCGCCACACCCCCCAACTCACTCAACCCACACCCCCCCAACCCAAACACAACCCCCAAAAACAACCCCAACCCAAACAAACAAAAACCCCCCACATCAACATCCCCCACAACACCGACCATCACCGACCCCCCCCCCCACCACCCCAACGCCCCACCCCAACAACCAACCCCACAACACGACACACAAGCAACACCCCTCAACACCCAACCCACAAACCCCAACAAACGCCCGCTCACAAAACCCCCCCCTCACACGCCACACTCACCACCCACATAACCACAACACCACACCAAACCCCCTACCCCCACCACCCCAACCACCCAACACACCCCACCACCCCAAACCACAACCCCCCCCCACCACCCACAACCCCACAAACAACACCCCCCTACCCAACCGCCACAAACCACCCCATAACACAACAGCCCCCACACCCCCACCAACCCCCCCACACCCGAACCACTAACCCCCGCACCCCCCCCCCACCCTCCTCAAATCCATCCCCCCCCATCAAACTCCCCAACAAAAACACCACCACACAACCTCAACACCTCCCCGCAACACCCCCAACAACCCCTACCCCCCACACATTCCAAACAACCTCACACACACTACGCCAACACCCCCCCAACAACAAACCCAGCAACGCCAACCACCACTAACCTTAACCAACACACAAACGACCCACACCCCACACCACCCACCACCAAACACACCACCATCCCACTACAACCCTACAAACACCTCTGCACTCTCACAACCACCCGCCCCCCCACTCCCCCCAGCAACACACAACACCCCCACTTCTCCCACACCACCACCCCAGACACCACCATCCACCCCTACCAAACCCACGAACCAAACCCCCCATCAAACCACCACAGCCCACAGAACCACCCTCCACACCATCACACCCCACCGGAGACCCAACCCACCAACAACTCACAACCCCTCCGCACAACCGCAAACCAAAACCACAACCACCACCCACAACAAAGCAACAAAAAACCTACCAACACACACCACACACCCACCCACCCTACTCGACAAACAACCCACACAACCCACCAGCTCAAACCACCCCTCACCAACCCCAACCAAAACACATTCACACCACACACCACCCACAAACCACCCACCACCAAAACTCCACAAACGGACCCCCACCCCAACTCACGCTACCCAACCTCCCCAACAACCCCCGACAACCCACCACCACTACCACCACCAAACATCCCACATCACAGCCACCCCCACTCAATCACCCAACACACCCCCTCCACGCATCCGACCACCACCATAAACCACGCCACCACCCCCAACCCAAACCACCAAAACCCCCCACCAACAAACACACCACCCCACCACGCCCAACCCACCAACCAAACACCTAAACACCAGCACCCCCCAAACCACACATGCCACACCCCCCCACACCCCCACAACCACCACACACCCACCAAACCAAATCACTCAGCCCAACTCACAGCCCCCCAAACAACACAAAGATCCATACCTCACCACAACACCCCCCCACCACCCCAACATACACCTAACACACTCTCCCCCAACCACCCCCCCCCCTCCCATCCACACACCCAAACCGCACAAACACCCCCACCCCAACCCAACCACCATAACCACAACAAAAAACAAACTAACACACCCGAACAACACACCACGACATCACACCCAACCCCACCACCAACACCCACATCCAACCATCCCCCAAAACACTCAACACACCACACACCCCCACAAACAACAATCCCCATCACACTCCACCCAATCCAAAACACCAAAACCAGCCAACCCCCAAACCCAACACCACACCCACACCACCCCCTCAACACCCCGCTACCACACAACCCCCCCCACCTCGGCCCGAACAACACTTCCACTCGACCTAAAACTTCACCAAGCAACACCCAACTCAAAACCACGCGAGCCTACCAATCAACCAACGCACCACCACAACTCCCCAAACCAACCCCACACACCTCAAACACCCCACCATAAAAACACCACCCCAAACCCCACCACACCCAACCTCCTCACCACCCACTCCCCTCCACCCCACCCCCCTCAAACCCCCCAGCACGCGATGATACCCAACCCGCACACGAAACACAAACAAAACACGCTACAACACACCACCCCCACCCCACGCCCACCGCCACCACACGCACCCCACCATAAGAACAACGCACCCCCACCCAGCCGCTCAACATCCCAAAACCACATACAAATCCCCCCCAATAACACACACTACACACACCCATAACCCTCCCCACCCACCACCCCCACCCGCCTACCCCAACCCCAACACAAACACCTCACTAACACCCATAAAAACCACCCCACTAACCCAAACCCCCCCCTCCCACCCAAACAAAACCACCCCTTACCACCACACACCCACCAAAACCCCGACCTCTACCCCCACACAATGACCACCCGCCAACCCCATATACAAACCACTAAAACAAACACCACAACACACGACGTCACACAACCAAACCATCCCCCACCCAGCACACTAACCCAAACCCTACTAACAAAACCCCCCCCCAACCCAAGCCCCTCCCCCGCCCACAAAACACGCAACAAAAACACCCCCTCCCCACCACCCTACCTCCCACACCCCACCCGCGCGACCCAACTCACCCAAACAACCACAGCAACCATCCCCCCACCGATAAGCACCCAAACCCCACAAAGCCCATCCATACAGCCCCACCCCAACACCCCCCCCACGCCCCACACCCCTCCACCACCCCTCAACCCCCCACCACGACACACAACACCCCACCCCCCAAACACCCACCCCCCACCCCACCACACCACACTCAACACCCACGTCCACACAACCCAAACAACAAACCCAACCCACAACACAATGCGCCCAAGCCCCACCCCACCCACTCACCCACCCACCCCCTCCATCCACCCTCACAACCAACCCACCCACACACACAAGACTACCACACAACCCAACACACATCACCCACCTCCCCAAAAAACACCGACCATACACCCCCGCCCAAAAACACGCCACCCCAACCATCACAACAAGCGACACACACAACACCAAACCACACACAAACAACTACAACCCAAACCGACACCAGAACACACAACTACCCCACAACAGCCACTCACCCAAAACCACAAACCCCAAAACACCATCCTACCCAAGACGCCCCACCATCAACCACAAACCGATCCACCACCCCCACACCACACCCCAACCCCCACCACCCATTAACCAACACCCAACCCCCACCCCCCACCGCCTACCCACCACAGTAACCACCCACCTCCTCAACAACAACCCACACACCGTCACACCCACAACCCCATCTCCACCTCAGCAAAACCACCCCCAACCCACACACAACCCGCCTTCCCACCCAACGCCTCACCCACCACAACTACACCACGACTCACACCACCCACAACACAACATATAACCCACCCCACGCGGACCAACAAACCCACACTACTACCACCCCCACTCGTTAACCCACACCAACCCAGTCCACCACAAACAAACCAGTCCCCACGGACATCCCCCCCCCCAACAACCCCCACCAACACCCCTCAAAAGACAAACACCAACACTCTCCCCAACAATCATACCCGCCAAACCCTACACACCCCCAACCAAAACACCACCCTTAGACCCCTCAACAAACCACCCCCACTCCACACACTAAATACCCCCCTCCAACCCCCAAACACCACACCCCCCCCACCAACCTCACGACCAGCCCAAACCACCCTAACACACCCGCTCACATCACACACCACCCCCCCCCCACACCCCCCACCCCACCAAACCCCCCCCAGACGCCAATACACCAAACCCTCCCACACCACACCCACCCCAACCACCTCCGCCACCACCCACACCAAACCACAACACAACAACCCCCCAAACCACCACACCCACCCGCACCCGACAATCCACTCCAAACACACCAACCACGCAACCCAAAAAACCACCCTCACCCACACATCACCACCAACCACACAACCCCACAACAACCACCACCCAACCCCCCAAGAACACCAACCCACCCGCAACCCCACACACTCCCCCCCCCACCCCCACAACACACACCCACCGCACCCACACCCAACAACCAATACACCACCAACACCCCAACCTCACCCTACCACGACCAAAGCACACTCCCCCACACATCACTAATACAAACTCCGCCAAGCACACACCACCAACAACCTCAGACTCAACACCACGCATCCACCAAAAACCACAACACCCCCACGCACACCACCACACAAAACTCAAACAACCAACCCCCACAACACACCCCACACAAAGCAAATACACACACCAGCACAAAAACGAAAAATCACACACTCAACACCACCACCACCGAACACACACACAACACCCACCACCCCCAACACCCACCCCACCCAGCAACCCAACAACACTCCCACCCCCACCCAACCAAAAAACCCCACGCCAACCCCCCAGACCATCCAACCCCACCCCACACCAGCCCACCACACCCCAACCCCGACCAAAACGATCAAACCCAACACACCACACACCCACCCACACCCCAACCGAAACCCACCACACCCACACCCACGAGTAAACACCCTCCCACACACACCACACGACCCCCACACACCATATCCCGACCAACACACACCCCACAACCACCTCCACCCCACCAACCCCCACCCACACCAACCCCTCCTACCACCACCTCCACCCCCGACCCCACCACGCCGACCGCACACACTTCTCCCCAAACCAAACCAAACCCCCCCAGACACCAGCAGCTCCAACCAACCCAACACATACCCACCACCAGCCTGCCTCCCCAACCGATCATAAAAAACAATCACACCGCACACACACACTCTAAACACAACCCCACGGCTCACCACAACACACCCCACAACATCCCCTTCCCCCCGAACCCATCCCCTCCACCCCCCCCACACCCACCCACCACACACCAAAACCTACACCAACCACACCCAACCACCACCCCAATAAACCCGCCCCCAGCCACACACCACCCCATACCCAACACCAAGCACCCACACATACACCCCACCACATCCCCCCCACAAACAACCCGCACCATCACCCAACCCACCACACACCCTCACACCAAAACCCCCCATCACACCCATAACACCAAACCACCACCTCACCTCAACCAACCCCCAACGAAACACACACAAACCTAACAGACCACTGATCCACTCACCCATCCACCTCCCCACCAAACACCACCAACAACACACTCACAACCCACAACACACCACGCAAACACACAGTCGACCCCACCACTACACACTATAACCCCCTACACCCTCAAAACACACACCCCCTACTCAAACCTAACCACCCCAAAAAACAACGTCGAACACCTCAACAACAAACCCCAACACCACCATCACGACCCCTGACGCCACACACAAAACACACCGACCACCCATCCCCCCACACGCGACCCCAACCACCCAACAACTAACACCCACACCCACCCAAACAAAACCCACAACCCACCACCACCTTCACCCACAACCCCTACGCACCACCCCACCACACCCCAACACCCCCCCAACACAAACCACATCCCTCCCCACCACTCCCACACAACCCACCACCCCACCCCAATCGACACCCGACACAACATCCACCCACAACACCCCACCAACCACGCAAAAACCAACAAACCAAACCCCATCACCACACCTCACACGCAAACCGTCACGACCTCTCACTCCACCCCCAACCCGCCACACCGACAACCACCCCACACCAACCCACCCAAACCCTCCATCACCCCCCCACCACACAACCCCCCCCCCCCCCACACCAGCAAACCCAACTCACCAAGCCAACCCTCGACAAACACAACCTACACACCCCACTCCCAACCCACACCACCCCAAACCACCCAAATCCCACCCATCACCCCTAGCCCAAACGACAGACTCCACCTCCAACAACACCACCCTCCCCCAACCAACAACAAAAAACCAGCCCCGATCCAACCCCAAACCCAAACAACCCCAACAACCCAAACATCCCTCTCACCGTAACAAACCACCACTCCAACCAAACAACCCCCAAGACACGAGTCTATCTACACCAACCCACAACGACCAACCAGCACCTCCCCAAACCCCCCAAAACACAACAAACCCTCTAAACGACCCCCCATGCCAACAACCACAAACACCACATATCACCTTACCACTACCACCCAGCCCCAACTACCCTCAACCCACCAACTACTACCACACCAAACCAACAGCCCACCCCACCACCACCCCCCAACCTATCACCACAACCACCACACAACACACCCAACCACCGACACCCATTCATAATCCACACACGCCCGCCCCACCCCCCCAGCACCACAACCCACAACCCCCCACCAACCCCAACACCCCAATCTTCCTCCACACCCCCACACACTACCTCACCTACCCCCCACACCCCACAACCCACCAACCCACCCCCAATCCCCATCAACCCTCCATTTACAACCCATCCCCCACAACCCTACAGAACCCCACCCCACCAACCCCCTTCGGACGCATACCCACTCTCCCGCCGGCAACAACCTTTGTCTTAGGTGCATGCGCCACAGTCCACCCCCCACCGTTAACCGGGACCCATCAACACCATCAAAGATAAACCCCACTGACCCCAAGACACCCAAACAACCCTCAAAGGGTCACTCCACCATCTAAAATACAGAGAACCTGAAACACCCTAAGATCAAATAAACGAGAGAATATTTGAGTAATAAACTGCTAACTCCGAGTGCAAAATAGCAAAATCAGAATTCGGCTATAATTTCCTCAGCCTCATTTACTAGCTTAATATGAGCCATCAATTTCAGTATCTAAGATAATAAAAAAAGATAAATGAACAACAAAATTAATTAACCCACAAGTCTGCAAAATAAGCCGGCAAATAATGGCAATATGAAATATAAGCCGAAACAAATAAGCTCATAAGTCCCACATAAAGCCAAACAACACCCCAAACTCTGAATAAACACCAAATTATTATTAAAAAAATGCGTACTTTTGTGTGTATATAAAATAACCAAGTATAAAAAAAAACCTTACAATACTTTTACAACCCTAACAACAGAGGGTAAAATTTGTAATGATGACACATGAACAAACTATAAAAAAAAAAATTCCGAATTCAAAACTTAAATAAACACAAAAGACAAAATATCATACCCTTTATAATCAGCAAAATAAAAAGAGACGGCCACATAAAAACTCAAAAAATTTGAATTTGGATTACATGTTCATATAATTTAACCCTAGAATAATAGAAGGTGTAAATGAAAAAGAAATGAAAATATACGTGTAGATCAAGGAGGAGCATCCGTGATTGAGGGTATCGAGAAAGTATTCTTGTAAACACTATTGATGTTACATCAACACTTTAACCCCAACTTGTTCACACAGCAGCTGAACATACAACCGGCCAGCTGGTCCTTTGGTATTTTACTAATAAAAGCTATCCGTGAGGTGATTCCAACAACCAAATGGTTTGAATTGATGGTAACCCAAATGAAGACTTGTGGGAATTGTACAACTAGTTAATGATAATACCATTTTCCCCTTCCCTGCTCTTCTTGTCTCAGGATAACATTACCAAACCAACCCTGTTTTTTATTTTTATTTTTATTTTTTTTAAATCAAATATAAATTGTCCAATTTTTGTATGCTCAAGGTTTTCAAGATCGAGATCTTGCTCACAACTGTCTTCGTCTTTGCGAGATTGAGATCATTTTCTTAATAGTATTTGTAATATTATTTAAATTTACAAATTACTCTATTCGTTTCAAAATTATTGTCCTCTTTTTTTGACTTTTAAAAGTCTTTCTATATCAATTTCATATTATTATTTTTGTTTTATGTATTTTAAACTTGATGAAAATTATATCAATGAAAAATACATTTAAAAACTAATCAATTCATATATTTTATATCAGATATTATATAATACAAACGAAAATATTTAATATCAAAGTTGATGAAAAATGATTTCAAAAAACTAAAAAGTGGCATTTTTTTAGGGACGGAGGGGGTATTATATATCATAAGCACAAATTTATATGAATGTATTCATAAAAGGAGTGTGTCCTACAATATATTCCTACCAATCCCCTACACAACAAAATATTTAATGTAATTTTCAGGGGTATCGAGGATAAGTATGTCATTGTAAACACTATTGATGTTACTCAACACTTGAAACTCAACTTGTTCTACTTGTTCAGCAGCAGCTGAACATGACAACCGCCTGCTGGTCTTTGGTTTTTTACTAAGTAAATGCTTCCGGTGAGGATGATGATTGTAACCCAAATGAAGACTTGTGGGAATTGTACAACTAGTTAATGATAATACCATTTTCCCCTTCCCTGCTCTTCTTGTCTCAGGATAACATTACCAAACCAACCCTGTTTTTTATTTTTATTTTTTTAAAATCAAATATAAATTGTCCATTTTTTGTATCTTGCTCACAACCGTTTTCGTCTTTGCGAGATTGAGATCATTTTCTTAATAATATTTGTAATATTATTCAAATCTACAAATTACTTTATTCGTCTCAAAATTATTGTCCTCTTTTGACTTTTTAAAGCATTTCTTTATCAACTTTCATATTTGTTATTTTTGTTTATGTTATTTAATACTTGATGAAAATTATATCAATGAAAAACACATTTAAAAACTAATCAATTCATATATTTTATATCAGATATTATATAATACAAACGAAAATATTTAATATCAAAGTTGATGAAAAATGACTTCAAAAAACTAAAACGTGACAATTTTTTTAGGGACGGAGGGGGTATTATATATCATAAGCACAAATTTATATGAATGTTTCATAAAAGAGTGTTGATATTTCCTCCTACAATATATTCTTACAAATCCTCCTACACACAATAATATTTAATGTTTTATCTCCACTTATTATCTCTCCGCATCTAAACCATCGGTTCCGACACTTGTCAGGATCCTATGAGTAGAAGGATTTGTAGGCATATCAAGTAGAATGAAATATCATTTTCCTTCATAAAAATGAATGCATTATTTATATTACTTGTACGTTTGAGTAATGGGGGTATTTTTAATATTAGTATTATTTATATGTGTTAAATTAATGTATGAATGCATTTAATAGTTGTAAACAAAACTTTAAAACTTGTAATGCTTAAAATTAAGTTTTAATTGTGCATTAAAAGTATTATTACTTAAAAAATTTGAGACATTGAATGAAAAAGAGATTCATATTTGTTTTATATGTAGTATAGATACTTAATAACTTTGGATTGATCATTAATGATGTTTATAGGTTTAAAACTTAGAGAAGATTTATAATGGATATCAAATGACAAAAGATCGGTATAGAACACCATCCAACTAAAGAACAAAGCACTCCATCTCAACCACTCATCCAACTTCAATTCAATGGTCGAGATTAATTGGCATTTTATTTTAATTATTAGCCGAGGGGCACTTTGGTAATTTTACTAGCTCAATAACAACTCAGAAATAAGGGTCGGGTTATTCACATTAATTACTCGCCCCTTACCCACCCACACACTATTTTACACACAGTAACCACCCCAAACCACTGTAACGAAACCCTAACCACTATTTATGCTAAATTGATCAAAATTAACGATATACAATGGACATGCAAGATGAAATATCACTATCTAAAGGTGAATCGTTGACCCAGTCGTCTTTATTGCGAGATTCTAAAAAAAATAAGCTTCGAAATGTTAATTTTGGTATATATTTGATGTTTAATCCATATTATTTTGGTATATGATCAGTAGATGGTGTTTATTTTGGTGCTTATTTAGGTTTTGTTGCTTATTTTGGATATAATTTGTAGATATTGCTTATTTTGTTTATTATTTGTTGCTTATTTTGGATATAAGCAGCAGATGTTGCTTATATAGGTTTTTAAGTTTTTAGCTTTTTGTGTTGAGTTGTGAAGGCTTATATCCCACATCGGTATAATGAGTAAAGTGGATTAGGGTCTCACACTTATAAATACCCCCTCATTGTAATTGTAAACTTGTATCTCTTGTGTGTGTGCGTACCACAATAATAAAATCTCTCTTGTTTGATCCCTTGGACTGCCACGACTATCCTAGTCATGGATACCACGTTACATCTTGTGTCGATTATATTCCGCATTTACTTTCGGTAGCCCTTGTTTGTATTCTTTGTTAGTTCGAGCGGTGTGTGCAAGAGATTTATACCGTACATAGGTCTATACAGAAGTGTGTGCAGGTGTCATATACACTAACAAAGTGGTATCAATAGTCAGGCTACGATAAACAATGGCAAAAGACGGTAAGATAAAGATCGACAAGTTTGATGGTCACGATTTTGGGTTCTGGAAGATGCAGATCGAAGACTATCTGTATCAGAAGAAGCTTCACGAGCCTTTGGCAGAAGCCAAACCTACAGGCATGAAGGCTGAGGACTGGACCCTGCTAGATAGGCAGGCTCTGGGTGCGGTTAGGCTATCATTGGCGAAGAACATAGCCTACGACTTTGTCAATGAGAAGACTGCATACGGCTTGTTAAAGGCTCTGTCTAATATGTACGAGAAACCTGATGCGTCAAATAAGGTGTTTCTTATTCGACAGTTGGTTAATACGAAGATGAAGGAATGAGCCTTCGTTGCAGATCATGTAAATGAGTTTAATTCAATCATATCAAGGTTGATGTCGGTTGATATTAAATTCGATGATGAAGTACAAGCTCTTTTGTTACTCTCTTCGTTGCCTGAGAGCTGGTCAGGCACTGTTACAGCAGTTAGTGGTTCAACCGAAAGTACTAAGCTTAAGTTCGATAACATTCATGATTTAATTCTTGGGGAAGATATCCTTAGGAAGATATCCGGAGAGTACTCGAACTCCTTGTTAAGTGCAGAAGACAAAGGCAGGGGCAGAAAGCAAGACAGAGGGCAGAAGCAGAACATAAGTAGATCGAAATCAAAGAAGAGAGGTCAGTCCAAGAACAGACAGGATATTACTGATGAGGTGTCATTTTATACACTTTTTCGAGGTCATTTAACCCTTTAAATCGTGCATTTATGCCCAAAATAGGTACTTAATCGTTCCTTTTCAGGTATTTAGCATTTGGAAGGCATTTGGAGGAAATACACGTGACTTGGGCTCATTTGGAGAAGAAACGGACGAGACTACGGACCTACACCAACATCTCTCAAGATTATGTTCTCAGCGGCTGGAGACGGCGTCACAAGATACACGTGACGCCGTCACAATTCATCCCACGACGGTGTCACAAGAATTCACGACGGCGTCAGCTCGCACGACCCATTCCAAGATCTAGAATATTCCTTTTCATGACGTGTCACGATTAAAACGTGACGTTGTCGCAACGATTTTTCTATATATACAAACCCGAAATTAGGGTTTTAAGTGTGTAACTTTAGAGTAAAAAAGGGAGACGAACCCTAGTTCATTTGGCAGCTTATTAGGACGATTTTAGGGCTTCAAAACCCTATTGTACCTCCTTCAATTCATGTTTTAATCAAGTAAGACTATCTTAATCATTCAATATGTCTTGTTGTTTGATTCATTATTGTTCTTGCTTTATCTTTAACATGCTTGGCTAAACTCCTTATTGTGTTCATTTATGATTGTATGAAACCTAGAATGTAGATCTTAGTGGTGTTGCTTCTTGTGATGAATATGCATGTTAGGCTTTAGAAAACCAGCTTTTGTCTGTATCGCTGTTGATATGTCTAGGGAAACATGATTGTGTAGAAAGGATACCATCGGGTAACAGTCTTCATACTACCTTGCCCCTTATATGGTTGATCCACTTTTAATATATTTCAAATGCATTTAATGTACTCTTAGGGGCCTTGTAATAGTCTTCATACTACCTTACTTGTGTGTTGCCCTAACGGAATATTAAATAGACGGCAGGTTCGTGTAATCTGTTCATGACTTAGGAAATAATTACATAGATCATCACAAGTGTGACAAAGCAACAACACTAGGAGAAGCAATCTAGGGAGTAATACATGATTAAGTGAATACAATCTTTTTATTATATTGTTATCACCATTAGCGTAGTTTATTATTTAGCTTAATAGCTAAAACCAAACCAATCTCTCAAACATATGATTTACCTGCTTTCTATAAAATATAAAAACACAAAAATAATCTTTTCTCAACCCTTAGAATTCTGTTAGACCGTGATCAAGCCTTCCCAACATATTCCCCTAGAGAATGATAACAACCCCTGAGTCTTTCCTATACTACTACTACAACGGTTAGGTACTCTGCCTAGGGAGTTATAAAACTTCTTGTAGAAGTCCCTTACGACAACCGCATCAAGTTTTTGGAGCCGCTGCATGGGGAATAGTTAGGTTTTGATCATAGTTTAGCTTAGTTCTACTTGCTTGAATCCTTTCAAGCGAGACTTTAATTTCCGCATATTAGCTTTCTCGTAGTCTATCTTTTCTTTGTGTGTTTGTTCGTAATTTTCATTGACTATTCCACTATTCACTATGGAGAATGCGAATCCATCATCGGCCTTAGGATCCTTTTCTCAGGAACCATCTGTCACTACTCACGCTAAGTTTACGGCCCGAATAAACAAGCTTTTACAAATGAGGCAAACTATTGATTCTCTCCTCTTCAAAACTATGAATGAATTAACCAACCAAACTTCCGACTACGAGATCTTCTGCCCTGAAGAGAGAATTAAGGAACTTGAATTAAAAACGCAACGAATAAACAATTTTGAGGAAGAATTGTTCAAAGATATGCTCCCTACTAAGAAAAAACTAGCTTACCATAAGGAACTATTAGGAGAACCTCAACCCCCTTTCTCGACCCTAGAGCCCAAGATTAAGAGAGGCGACCCCTGGAGTTTAAAGATTCCTTGCTTAATCGGCACCGTTTACACGGGTCATGCATACATTGATCTACAATCTCCCGTCAACATCATGTCTCGTGCTTACTACAACAAAATAAGAGAAAAATCCTTTCAAGCACGTAGAAACCCATACCAGCCATATAAGTTTTGCAACTTCGTTGGAAGAGCTAAAAATGTGCATATATTTATCGGGTGCTTCGTTTATGTTGTGGAATTTATGATTTTAGAAGACTTGGGCAGCATCATCGATAGTGGGTTGAGTGAAGTAGTCTTAGGACAACCTTTTGCGCATACATCTAAGCTCACTTATGATGAATCTTTAGGATTAATTAGGTTTGCCTAAAGGGACGACGAGGTTGTGTTTAGAATGCCTCAAAGGACAAAAGAAGTAGACCTAGTGTCTTCTTTAGAAAAAAATAAGTTTGAGGCATTCTTTGTGGAAAACTTGAAGGTTAGAAAAAAGGGTTTTAGCATGTCCTTGAAAAGAGAAAGGGATATTACAAAGCTTGCATGAACCTTGGACGTACTTATAAAGGAGATAGGGAAACAATTGAAAAACTCAAAACTAACCACATAAGTATCATCAAGCTTAAGGAGTAAAAGGACTTCGAGTCTAGCTACAAGACTCGTAAATAAAGAAAAGTGCTTTTTGGGAGGCAACCCAATATTTACTTTTCTCGCATATTAGGAGTGTCGTGTGTTTTAACTCTTTATTGTTTTATTATGTTTGAATTAGTTTGTAATCATGCTTTGTTTGTTTGTAACTTTGTCTTATTTGCAATCAAATGTATTTTGCAACAAAATAAGTGTAGGGGAATTATCCGGTTTTTAGAACCAAATTCAAACATTTGAAATAAATTGTTTAGATTAATTCATGTCAGTTTCGAGTCATATGATTAAATTATTAATTCTCAGGTTTTTATGCAGTATTTTGTACAAAAAAATAACATATAAGAATGAGTGCAGGAAATTTTTCATCAAAAACAAAAAATGAGTTTTCACAGAGTGTGGAGACGGCGTCACGATTTACACGCGACGCCGTCACCACGTCACTAGTGTAACATTTCGTATTTTCAGGTCATTTTATGACGTCACTTATTTCGTCATTATTTCACTATTTTTTTAGTCTCGTGCGCGTTTACTTTTAATTCTTATCACATAATTAAAATCGCGTAAGCTAAAAAATTTTCATTTAAACAAATAAAACAAGAGAAACAAGATTTTTATACACTATTTTCTGACATGAATAGTGTTGGTTCGTTTTTAATAAAAAAAATTGCGAAACATTTTAGAATCATTTATATAACATTTAAACGAGTTTTAAATTTATAAATATTATTTTACAAGACGATTGACCTACTTATACGATAACATTTTACAAACGATAAAAGCATTATATTATCTTTTTACCAAAGTAATTATTATCTTTTATATTTTATTTTATCAGTTACGTAAAGTATTTACGTTTCGCGATAAATTTCGTTTAGGCATTCTCGGAACCATCAAAAATTTATCTCCGCTTCAACAAATACCATTTTTATACCCAATACCCAAAGTTTTATAAAACTTTGCACCCTTAACTCACCATAAACGATTTAACAAAATAAGAACAAGTTGGAATTCAAAATTTTACTACAAGCACATGTATACCTTTCCATATCTTCCTAAAATATCTGAACTACATCCCTTCCCTCCTTAACTCACGGCAAACCATAGGACCATAGTACACCAATATCTTTTCTTAAATCTTCCTAGTACATAC
>BQNB010046528.1:0-43645 GCA_026074375.1 Tanacetum coccineum
ATTAACCTTTCATGACATTTCTAGTTGCTCTAACTAATTACCTAACATTTCTATGTGTTTTGCTTGTATTTAAAACATCCAAAATCGTCCGAATGTGCCCGAAACCCCCTTTTTCTTTTCCAATCAGCAAGCATTATTTAGGATTTTTCTTAAAAATCTATTTTTCCGATTTATGATAAAAATGTCTCTCGTTTTTTAATTTTAGGCTAAGCGGTTGCCAACTTTATAGTAAAATCTCATTCCGGACAACTTTCGTGTTTTATGCTTAGGCCGATTCGGACCTGAAGGGCTCCGAATCGCCCGTTTTAGCTGCTGATCTGGTCATTACATTTCTATTTTCGCCGAAAAATGTTTCGAGTTTCATTTGGCCATAACTTGGCCGTTTTAAGTCCGATTTTAAAGTGTGATATATGAAAAATTATCTATTCGAAAACTACTTTTACGCCTAATGAAAACATTTTTAAGTCGCTCAAAACCACAAAACTAATTCGGGACAGCAAGTTTGTTTTGCCGAAATATGACCAAAAATCAACCCAACTCGCATATTAGTGCCTAATCTAGTTCAACCTTTATTTACAACTAATCCACCACAAAACTAACCTTAATCCAACCTAATCTCTATTGTTGCAACTCTCATCAACTCTCAATCTCACCAAGAACATATTATAAAACATAAACATAAAGTGGTAACAATATTTACTTCCATTTTATAAAAGATGACAAATATTAACTTATTTCTTTTGTAAAAATTTACACAAACACATGGATCTTTTATGAACAACATAGATCTATAAAGAACATAGATGAAACCAACAAAGATTTAAAGAACACTTACAAATCAAGAAGAGCAAGTAGCAAGAACACTAGATCTATACCCACAAACTATAGATCTATAAAAACCCCAAATAATCTTACAAACCCTAATTTTGTAAGTCTTGAAATCAAAGAATTAATGCTTCACAACACCTTAGATATAACTAGGAATGAACTTTAAACACTTGGATCTTGCTAGAAATCAAAAGTTATGGAGAGTGTATGGTGTTGTAGGTGTGCCGTGAGCTAGGCAAGGGAAAAGGGAAGAAAAGATTTTTGTTGGAGACTTGGAAGTGAAATGAAAACCCTAAGTTGTGAATATGGTATGTATATATAGGTAAGAGCTAGGGTTTGATGGGTTAGTTGGTGCATACAAGTGACCAACACACACCAAAGGTGTGCTTGGTCTTGGGTTCGGCCGAATAGGGTCACAAGGGACCAAGATGGTTCAATTTTTCTAGCCAAAGTTCATTATACTTGGTTAAGTTCAAAATTACTTATTCAAAGGTTTAGTCAAATTGTAAGAATGTGTAAGTAAACACATGCAAGTGTTGTATGAGAAGTATACACATGAGAGTGACACTCTCATGTGTCATTTTCCAAGTTTATATGCACACATGGGTGAGGCTTTCAAAATAAGATGCCATTTCTTTTATTTTTGAGTCCAAGTATACTTGTTGTTGTAGTTTAGGCGCCACATTTGGCTAAGGAAAAGAGGTGAACGAAATTTTTAAGCTTAGGGTATAATATTAACGATAACTTGAGTTTACACGAAAAGATTTCGAGCTTTCGGGGTTCCGTTTGGTCAAAAACGCGAAAAACGCAATTTAAAGGATAAAGCCCTAAAATTAATATCGGAAGTGATTAAAAATCACGAAACACTCAGGAAAGCTAAAATATCTTATATTAAGCCTAAATAAATTTATAATCGATGTCGGAGCGCGTCCGACGACGTTTTTTAGTTTTTACGCAGTCTAGTTCCCCGGTAAACTATCAAGTTTAAACATAACGTATAAAATTTAAAGTAGATGACCGGAGTGGGTCGGAATACTAACCGGGAATTTACGGGGTGTGACATCCTTTCCCCATTAAAAGAGCTTTGTCCTCAAAGCTTAGGACGTAGCTTGAGATGCGGATACAGGGTTAGTGAACAGATGAGGGTACTTCTTCTGCATTTGGTCTTCGCGTTCCCAGGTATACTCGGGACCTCTTCTTGAATTCCAACGGACCTTTAGGATTGGAATGCGACTTTGCTTCAAACGCTTGACTTCGCGGTCTATAATCTCAACCGATTCTTCAATAAAATTGAGCTTTTCATCAATGTGGATTTCGTCCAATGGAATCGCAAGCGGTTCATCGGATAAGCACTTCTTAAGGTTCAAGACGTGAAAGGTGCTATGAACACGGCTTAGCTTCTCTGGTAATTCTATTCGATATGCAACCGTTCCCACCTTGGCGAGAATTTTAAAAGGTCCAATGTAACGAGGGTTTAGCTTTCCCCGTTTGCCGAAACGTATTACACCTTTCCAGGGTGATACTTTTAACATAACATTATCCCCAACCTGAAACTTTAATGGCTTACGTCTCTTATCAGAGTAGCATTTTTGTCGATCACGTGAAGCTTGTAGACGATGCTTGATTTGGATAATCTTCTCTGTTGTCTCACGAACAAATTTCTGGACTCATAAGCCTGAGTGTCTCCCACCTCACCCAACAACAGGTGACGCGTGGCATTTGCGACCATACAACGCCTCAAAAGGTGCAGCCTTAATACTTGTAATGTAGATGTTGTTGTAGTAGAATTCTATTAAGGTAAAATGTCTGTCCCACCCTTTGCCCGAAAATCTATCACACATGCCGGACTGAGCATGTCTTCCAATGTTTGGATAGTCCTCTCACTTTGACCATCTGTTTCGGGGTGGTATGCCGTACTCATATCTAATTGAGTTCCAAAAGCTTCTTGAAGAGATTGCCAGAATTGGGACACGAACCTACCATCACGATCAGAGATGATCGAAACAGGCACTCCATGTCTCGACACCACTTCTTTCAAATACTGCCTGGTTAGTTTCTCCATTGAGTCATTCTCCTTTGCTGGCAGAAAATGAGCAGATTTAGTGAGTCGATCGACTATAACCCAAATCATATCTTGCCCACTTGCCGTTTTTGGTAGCTTTGTCACGAAGTCCATAGTTATGTTTTCCCATTTCCATTCAGGGATTTTTGGTTGTACTAACAGACCAGACGGTTTTTGGTATTCTGCTTTAACCTTTGCGCAAGTCATACACTTACTTACATATGTGGCAATTTCTGCTTTCATGTTGGGCCACCAGTAAAGCTTCTTCAAATCTTGGTACATCTTGTCCGATCCAGGGTGGATCGAATACTTTGACTTATGCGACTCGTGCATAATCAAAGCTCTCAAGTTACCAAAACATGGTATCCAGCTTCTATTCTTCAAACACATCGTTCCATCTGCACGTGGCTCCAGCTTCTTAATCATGCCAAGCAAATCTTCTGTCCCGTAATTCTCTTCTTTTCTCGCCTCAACCTGAGCATTCAAGATCCGCGCAGGGAGATTCAAACCGATTGTCATAACCAAGGCTCGAACTCGCAGTGGCTTAGGTCTACTCTTTCGGCTTAACGCATCAGCCACCACATTCGCCTTTCCCGGGTGGTAACGTAACTCGCAGTCGTAGTCACTTAACAGCTCTAACCACCTACGTTGTCTCATATTCAACTCTTTCTGATCAAGAATATGTTGCAAACTCTTATGATCAGTGTACACAACGCACTTCGTGCCGTAAAGGTAATGTCTCCACATCTTGAGAGCGAACACCACAGCTCCCAATTCCAAATCATGTGTCGTGTAGTTCTTCTCATGGATTTTGAGCTGGCGGGAAGCATAAGCTATAACTTTCTCTTTCTGCATCAACACTGCGCCTAATCCCTTATGAGAAGCATCACAATATACTACGAAGTTTTCACTTCCTTCGGGCAATGCCAAAATCGGTGCACTACACAACTTTTGTTTCAATGTCTGGAAAGCAGTTTCCTCCTTTTCACCCCAATTGAACTTTACACTTTTCTGAGTCAGCTTTGTCATAGGCTTGGCAATCTTGGAGAATCCTTCGATAAATCGTCGGTAGTAACCGGCAAGACCTAGAAATTGGTGAATTTTTGTTGGAGTTTTGGGTGACTCCCAATCCTTGATTGACTCAATCTTCGCAGGATCAACGTGAATGCCTTCGCTATCAATCACGTGTCCAAGAAATTATACCTTCGATAGCCAAAAGTCACACTTTGAGAACTTGGCGTACAATTCTTCCTTCTTGAGCAACTCCAAAATTAGTCTAAGATGTACATCATGTTCTTCCTTGGTCTTAGAGTAGATCAATATGTCATCGATGAATACGATCACAAATTTATCTAGGTATGGTCTACATACCCGGTTCATCAAATCCATGAACACTGCCGATGCGTTAGTCAACCCGAATGGCATCACTTGGAACTCGTAATGACCATATCGAGTTCTAAACGCCGTCTTTGGGATATCCTCGTCACGAACTCTGAGTTGGTGATAACCAGACCTCAAGTCGATCTTCGAGTACACACTTGATCCTTGCAACTAATCAAATAAGTCGTCAATTCTTGGAAGTGTGTATCGATTTTTCACAGTAATCTTGTTAATTTCATGGTAGTCGATACATATTTAAAAAGAGCCGTCTTTCTTTTTGACAAACAAAACTGGAGATCCCCAGGGTGAGGCACTTGGTCTTATAAATCCCTTGTCAGAAAGTTCTTGTAGTTGGGTAGACAAATCTTCCATCTCCGACGGTGCTAACCTATACGGGGCTCGAGCTATAGGTGCAGTACCTGGGACTAAGTCAATCTAAAATTCAACTTGTCGTGTGGGTGGTAGTCTAGGTAAGTCTTCTGGAAAAACTTCTGGAAAGTCCCATACAGTAGGCACGTCTTCAAGTCGCTTCTCATTCGACTTGTCTTTTTCTTTCACCGTAACCTGTACCAAAAATAGTTGACACCTTTTCTCCATATACTTCTGGGCCTTTTAACATGATATAATGCTTAACGTCGATTTCTTCTCCTTGGCACCTTTGTCTCCTTGAACGATCATAATTTCATTTCCATAAGGAATACGCACTATCTTCTCGTCACAGACAATCACTGCATGATTCTTTGCTAACCAATCCATGCCGATGAAAATGTCGAAACTACCCAAATCTATAGGCATCAGGTCGATATTAAATGGATGTCCTAACAATCGTAATGTACAACCCCTAAGCATCGTATTGGTTTCTGAAGTCCTTCCGTCAGCTAGCTCGATAGCGTAACTAACGTCTAAGGTATAGGGTGTGATATCAAGCAATGTACTAAAAGTATTTGATACGAAACTTCTATCGGCACCCGAATCAAATAACATATAAGCATGATGATTGTTGAGAAGGAACGTACCTGTGATAGTGTTGGAACCCGGGTTTACGTCACCTCCTCCTAGGATATATGCTCTGCCTCTTGCATCAGGAACTCTTGCTTTGTCCCTACGGTTTTAGTTCTTGATCTTGGGACAATCCTTCTGGTAATGTCCTTGTACGCCACACTCAAAACAAGTCACACCCCTCTGATTCACCATTTGACCTCTCTGGGTAGAAGTAGTGGAATTAGTAACCTTACAATTCTGGGTCAAATGTCCAATCTTGTTGCACTTCCCACATATTATGGTGCAAGGGCCTATATGATGAAGCTTACACTTGTTGCAGAAGGGCAAAGTACCTTCATATTCCCTCTTCTCATTGTTACCAGCCATATAGGCTCTAGTAACATTCTGCCCTCCAGTATTTTGTCGTTTGTGGGGTAGTTGTTTCCCATGGTTGTTTCCATAGTTGTTGTTCAATCTCCTCTTGTTCTTTGTGTTTCTTACAGCATAACCCTTCAACTTTTGGTCCATCAAGTTGTTGGCAATTCGAACAGCATCTTGTAGTCTTGTAGGTTCTGCAGCAATCACATTTCCTTGGATGTTATCGGGAAGGCCTCCAATGAATTTCTCCACCCGATCTTCCTCCTCGGGAACCATTTTGGTGCACATCATGGTGAGTTCCTGGAACCTGTGAGTGTAATTAGCAATGTCATTGTTTTTCACCGACAGATTCCACAACTCAGTTTCCATCTTTTGGATCTCATTTCTCGGGCAATACACTTCGGTCATCAGTTTCATCAGCTCTCTCCATGACAAAGCGTATGCAGCATCAGTTCCGATGGTTCTCTTGTGAAGTTCACAGGTTTGTGCGACTGTCGAGTAAGGTACAAGTTGCATACTTCACTTGATATTTCTCCGGACAGTTGCTGATGTGAAACACAGTCTCCATCTTCTCACTCCACCTTATCAGACCAACCACTCCTTCGGTTCCTTTAAAACTTGTTGGTTGACACTTCATGAAGTCCTGGTAAGTACATTCACGAGCAACCAACCTATCGCCTCTTCCATTCACATTGTGGTTCTCATTACCGTCACCGTTGTCACCTCCATTGTTTCCATTTCCATTACCATTTCCATTACCATTTCCATTGTCATTCTATTCCGTTTCATTATCGTTTCCATTGTCATTCCCATTCCCGTTTCCATTATCGTTTCCATTGTCATTCCCATTCCCAAGTTCAAGATTTTGGTTAACTCGATGAGCTTCTAGAGCTGCGTTCACACGTTGATTGATCATTTTTTCAATTGCGGCGTGGGTCATCCGAACGAGGTTTTGTAAATTGTTCTACATCACCAATACACATCCCATAGTGAGATTTTTGAAATGAATATACAAACATTAGGTAACGATAATTAATACATGCTTATGAAGTAAAATTTAATTTGTAAAACACGTTTGCCAGGAAGAAATAAATAACATTATAGATAAATAAGCCTGAGAGAATCAATACAAGCTGTTTCATTTCATAAACTAAAAGAATATATTCGATTACAACACAAATCCAAAATAGGTTCTTGATCCACAATTATTTACTGATAATTACCTAGACCTACCATTGGCCTAATGATCCTACATGATCAGGATATCAATTAGGACTGTGGACGAAAGCCAAAACGCCTCCCAAGATACGACTCCAACCTCTTAAGTCTCCCTCGAGTATCATCACGATCCCTACGAATCTGACGAAACTCCTCCTGTGAAAGGGACATATGAAGACGAAGGCTGCTCACACGATCCCTCTCAATATCCAAAAATGGCACGTAACCTTGGGTTCTCCAAACTCGAAGCTATAGATCACCTCAGCCATCTAGCTCGTCTCCACTAAGCTATTCAACTAATCGGGCCTCAACGTGTCTGAGCAGTCTCAATCCCGACAATCCTATCAACACGAACCTCAGACATGTGATGGTAAAAGTCACGCACAGCATCACCAAGTCAACCGGCATATCCTCGACTGGACTTAACAATTGCCATCCCTAGTGCCAGATGAGTCAGGAGAATCCTCCCCAGCTGGCTCTACAATCTCCTCCTCAACTAACGGTGCAGTCATAGGGTCGATACCTACCTCAGCCGTATCTCCAGCGCTGGCGTCTACCTCATATCCAGGTGTCATCCCTGGCATCCCTATGGTCAATCTCAACATGATCTCCAACCTCATCCCCATCACCAATACCTAACTCCATATCAACCCCAATCCCTGTAAGACCAACCTCGGCATCCTCCTCTAAGCTAGCCTCCGATGAATATGAATCTCTGAACCTCTTACGAGGTGGTGAGAGATCAGCACGAGTAGGAGCTAATGATCCCGTAACTGGCATGGATAATGGTACTGAATCAACCGGGGATCTACATCTCTTACGAGATGGTCCAGCAGAATGTGGAGATAAATGCATGGGTCTCTCTGATGAATCTCCTGATGATGACTCTGATGTAGTCGGTGGATACAAAGTAGATAGTGGAGCAGCACACCAACGACGAAATGCCTCACTACGTCGTGGTGCTCTCCTCGGAGGGTAACACAATCTGGGTGATACATCTCTAGTCGAAGATCCCGAATGAGCCTGATCTGACGCATCCAAACCCAAAGAATGAACTGGCGAAGAATCCGAAGATGAACTGGAAGAAGATGAGTGATGATCTGGAGAACGAGGTGATGCATGCCTCGATGCTAATCTGCGAGCTGGTAAAGGTCCAACTCTCTTCCTTGCAGTCAATAACTTACGCGGCCCGTTAAGATGGGTGCGTGTTAAGTCGTAAAAGGAATAGCCTCCCCGGGTCGGATAAGAGTCGCTGACCGTCGACGAATCCCGGGCGGGGCAGTAACAGGAGCAATAGGAAACTCATGTGATGATGATGGACGTGCTGTTACCCTGCTCCTCCAACGAGCAACGGTAGCAACATAAGGGTCCTGCGATGGTGGTCCATCAGAAGAATCAGGAGCCTCAGAAGAATCGGTGCATAAGAATGGTGAAATAGCTGGTAGCGGGGAAATGTGCTCTGGTGAAGACATTCGTTGGTGAATCAGATTCGGACCGCTATCGAGGGAACCAAGCAACACATTCCCAGTGGGTTTGAAGCGACAAGTGTCGTATCAACCATAGGAGCGGCAGAGGAAATAAAGGAGCAATAGTAGAAGTCTCTGGAGCAACCACAGAAGTAGAAGGAATAACAGTAGGAATATCACCAAAAAGAATAACCCGAGAGGGCGGTGATCCCACACTCTCATCCGAAGAATCAGAAGAAATAATGATAGCTGAAGCTGCCATAATCTGCACAAGCAAAAGTTTATATAAATCTCCTTTATATGAAACAATGCAAAGGTCAATAAAGAAATACTAAAATGAATTGGCAAGGTAAATATGGCAAATATGTATTAGCTCTTAGTATATATAGTTATTCTCATATATTGATGCAGCAAGGATAGACAACAAGTAAGCACAAATAGAGGCACATAGGATTACATACTGGTTATAGACTAGACCTAGTATAACTACTTGGTTCTCTATAACCTTGGCTCTGATTACCAATCTGTCACCACCCCTAAAACGGGGCCCTGGGAGGAATACGTGTCCCCCCCCCCCGAGGCGTGTCTTCATAACAATCCGATCACAAAGCATAAAGAACGAACACTATCAATGGAAGTTGAAAAGTTTACTCGTTGCATAAAAATAAAAGAGATTTAATTTTAACTCCATAAATTTACGTTTAAAAGTAGCGGAAGCCATAACAAAGTTTGATAATGACAACGAGTAAAACTAATAGATAAATCTTTGAAATTTGCAAGTCCCATTAGCACATAGAATCCACCTTAGCTCACGAATCATCCAAGCTAAGCACTAAGAAAACATGTTTAAAACGTTCAACATATTGATGGTGATTTCATAGGTTTAAGTTTATTACAAGAGCTGGAACACTAGATTTCAAAATGTATGCGACTAATATTAACGGATACAACATCACATCAAAATAGTATTTACTGTTGGCTTAGCTCATTACACTGAACGCTAATTATCTTTTGGGCATTGCTACATCCTGTCGCATAGTATCCTGCTCAAACCGGCTGTCCCAAAACCAAAGACCTCCCACAACGCAACAATCGACATGTAAATATTATCGTTTAGTTCTCGTTAAGTTGATCCAAAGCGGATAGGGATTATTGTCACAATAGATCTATTTACTCACTCGGCTTCCCTTAAGCCGGTCCTCGGTCGAGAAAAAACTAACTGTCATGATAATTTGGGTGTATAGGTTGTGTAAGCACTTAGGCAACAAATAAAACATGTAAACACTCGCGTATAGGATCTTGTGTCATTTTCAAAAGCAAAAAAATGTTTATCACCCAATGGTATAAAGATATTTGTAAATTCAGTAAAAATGTGGGCTATGAACTCACCTTAGCAAGGATAAGCGATAACCACAACAAATGATGAAGATATAAGGAGGTCTAGCCGCGACCTAGAGTAAATATGGGTATGACTTAGCATTCGTCAAAGAAACAAGTAAAGCATCCATGTTCATCATTTAAAGCATCCAAGTGTGTTTGCGTTTTAGTAATAAAAGACTTTGAAACTTTACCATGTCTTAGTTAAATCCCGACACTTGCAAAAAGTTACTATTTTTAGAAACTTTCCCTTTTAGGAAACTTTTTAGTTGTAATCGTTTATAGGTCCCCTATTTTTCTTATGTCTCATATCTTACAAATAGATTAAACAATTCTAAAACCGCCCAATCCTTATGTTTATAATCGCCTCAGATGTCCTGTTGTACCATTTTTAATAATCCTACTTTTTATTAAGGTCGTCATCTCAAATAACCTTTCATGACATTTCTAGTTGTTCTAACTAATTACTTAACATTTCTATATGTTTCGCTTGCATTTAAAACATCCAAAATCGTCCGAAAGTGCCCGAAACCCCCTTTTACTATTCCAAACAGCAAGCATTAATTAGAGTGTTTCTTAAAAATCTATCTTTCCGATTTGTGGTAAAAATGTCTCTCGTTTTTTACTTTTAGGCTAAACGGTTGCCAACATTATAGTAAAATCTCATTCCGGACAACTTTCGTGTTTTATACTTAAGCCGATTCGGACCCGAAGGGCTCCGAATCGCCCGTTTTAGCTGCTGATCTGGTCATTAAATATTCCCATTTTCGCCGAAAAATGTTTCGAGTTTCATTTGGCCATAACTTGGCCGTTTTAAGTCCGATTTTAAAGTGTGATATATGAAAAATTATCTATTCGAAATAAGCTCTTCAAAAACTACTTTTACGCCTAATGAAAACATTTTTAAGTCGCTCTAAACCATAAAACTAATTCGGGACAGCAAGGTTGTTCTACCAAAATACGCCCAAAAATCAACCCAACTCGCATATTAGTGCCTAATCTAGCCCTAATATTTATTTACCAACAACCAACCAACAAAACTAAACCTTAATCCACCCTAATATCTATTGTTGCAACTCTCATCAACTCTCAATCTCGCCAAGAACATAATATAAAACATAAACATAAAGTGGTAACAATGTTTACTTCCATCTTATAAAAGATGACAAAATATTAACTTATTTCTTTTGTAAAAATTTACACAAACACATGGATCTTTATGCACAACATAGATCTATAAAATAATGGATGAAACCAAACAAAGATTCAAGGAACACTTACAAATCAAGAAGAGCAAGTAGCAAAAACACTAGATCTATACCCACAAACTATAGATCTATAAAAACCCCAAATAATTCTTGAAAACCCTAACTTTATAATTCTTGAAATCTTTGAAAAATAACCAACCAACACTTGGATCTACCTTAGATAACCTTAGAAGTGAACTTAGAATACTTGGATCTTGCTAGAAATCAAAAGTTATGGATGTGTTTGTGTGTTGTAGGTGTGCCGTGAGCTAGGCAAGGGAAAAAGGGAAGAAAATTTTGTTTGTTGCTTGAGAATGGAAGTGGATCCTAAGTGTGGGGATAAAATGCGTATCTTATAGGACCATGGCTACTGGTTTTTGGTGTGTTATGGACGAGTGAGTGACCACAGTGTCCAACACACACCAAGGGTGTAGTAGTGGTCTTTGGTTCGGGCCGAATAGGGTCTCACAAGGTCCAAGAGGTTCAATTTTTCTAGCAAGGGTTCAAGGATATGATCATGGTTCAACAATTATGTAGTACTAGTTGTAGTGTGTGTAAGTAAACACATGGTCTTAACAACATGAGAAATGGTGCATGAGACATGGACATTCTCTGTGTCACTATCTTGTGTAGCATGAGTCATGCATGAGATTTCAAGAAAGATGCTTGTTGATTTAATTTAAGGCAAGCCACATGTATAATTTTTCATGGGTTTTGGGTATAGGAGGAGGGGTGAACGAAATTTTTAAGCTTAGGGTATAATATTAACGATAACTTGAGTTTACACGAAAAGATTTTGAGTTTCCGGGGTTCCGTTTGGTCTAAAACGCGAAAAACGAAATTTAAAGGATAAAACCCTAAAATTAATATCGGGGAAGTGGATAAAATCCGAAAAACACTCAGGAAAGCTTAATATAACACATATAATGCCTAAATAAATTTTTAACCGATGCCGGAACGCGTCCGATGACGTTTCTCAGTTTTTACGCAGTTTAGTTCCTCGGTAAACTGTCAGATTTTAACGTAACGTATAAAATTTAAAGTAGATGACTGGAATGGGTCAGAATACTAACCGGGAATTTATGGGGTGTGACATTCTTTCCCCGTTAGAAGAGCTTTGTCCTGCAAAGCTAGGCACGTTGCTGAGATGCGGATACAGGGTTAGTGAACAGATGAGGGTACTTCTTCTGCATTTGGTCTTCGCGTTCCCAGGTATACTCGGGACCTCTTCTAGAATTACCCCCTCCACTCCCCCCCTCCCACCCTTCTC
This sequence comes from Tanacetum coccineum, assembly GCA_026074375.1. NCBI lineage: Eukaryota > Viridiplantae > Streptophyta > Magnoliopsida > Asterales > Asteraceae > Tanacetum > Tanacetum coccineum. The sequence goes on from BQNB010046528.1 coordinate 12,208, forward strand.
TCACCCCTTCCACTCCCCCCCGTACTTCCCCCCTTTCTTTCCCCCCTCCCCTTTTATCACCCCCTCCTCCCCCCCCACCCACCCCCACCTTCCCCCCTTCCCCCCCCCCTTCCTTTTCTTCTCTTCCTTTTTCCCCCCAACAAGCGGACTTTAACGATTGGAATGCACTTTGCTCAAAAACGCTTGACCCCTCCGCGGTCCATTATCTCAACCGGTATTCAATGGGATAATTGAGCTTTTCAGCATTGTGGATTTGTCCAATGGAATCGCGAGAGGTGCATGGAATAAAGCACTTCTTAAGGTTCGAGACGTGAAAGGTACTATGAACACGGCTTAGTTGCTCTGGTAATTCTAGTCGATATGCAACCGTTCCCACCTTGGCGAGAATTTTATAAGGCCAAATTTAACGAGGGGTTCAGCCTTTCCCCGTTTCGCGAAACGTATTACACCTTTCCAGGGCGATACTTTCAACATAACCCTATCCCCAACCTGAAACTCTAATGGCTTACGTCTCTTATCAGCATAGCACTTTTGTCGATCTCGTAAAGCTTGTAAACGATGCATGATTTGGATAATCTTCTCTGTTGTCTCACGAACAATTTCTGGTCGAGTAAGCTGAGCGTCTCCCACCTCAGCCCAACAGACAGGTGACCGGCATTTGCGACCATACAACGCCTCAAAAGGTGCAGCCTTAATACTTGTATGATAGCTGTTGTTGTAGGAGAATTCTATTAAGGGTAAATGTCTGTCCCATCCCTTCCCGAAATCTATCACACATGCTCGGAGCATGTCTTCCAATGTTTGGATAGTCCTCTCACTTTGACCATCTGTTTCGGGGTGATATGCCGTACTCATATCTAATTGAGTTCCAAAAGCTTCTTGAAGAGATTGCCAGAATTGGGACACGAACCTACCATCACGATCAGAGATGATCGAAACGGGTACTCCATGTCTCGACACCACTTCTTTCAAGTATTGCCTGGTCAGTTTCTCCATTGAGTCATTCTCCTTTGCTGGCAGAAAATGAGCAGACTTAGTGAGTCGATCGACTATAACCCAAATCATATCTTGCCCACTTGCCGTTTTTGGTAACTTTGTCACGAAGTCCATAGTTATGTTTTCCCATTTCCATTCAGGGATTTTTGGTTGTACCAACAGACCGGATGGTTTTTGGTATTCTGCTTTAACCTTTGCGCAAGTCATACACTTGCTCACATATGTGGCAATTTCTGCTTTCATGTTGGGCCACCAGTATAGCTTCTTCAAATCCTGGTACATTTTGTCTGATCCAGGGTGGATCGAATACTTTGACTTATGCGACTCGTGCATAATCAAAGCTCTCAAGTTACCAAAACATGGTATCCAGCTTCTATTCTTCAAACACATCGTTCCATCTGCACGTGGCTCCAGCTTCTTAATCATGCCCTGTAAGTCTTCTGTCCCGTAATTCTCTTCTTTTCTCGCCTCAACCTGAGCATTCAAGATCCGTGCAGGGAGGTTCAAGCCAATTGTCATAACCAAGGCTCTAACTCGTAGTGGCTTAGGTCTACTCTTTCGACTCAACGCATCAGCCACCACATTTGCCTTCCCCGGGTGGTAACGTAACTCGCAATCGTAGTCACTTAACAGTTCTAACCACCTACGTTGTCTCATATTCAACTCTTTCTGATCGAGAATATGCTGCAAACTCTTATGATCCGTGTACACAACGCACTTTGTGCCGTAAAGGTAATGTCTCCACATCTTGAGAGCGAACACCACAGCTCCCAATTCCAAATCGTGTGTAGTGTAGTTCTTCTCATGGATTTTGAGCTGGCGGGAAGCATAAGCTATAACTTTCTCTTTCTGCATCAACACTGCGCCTAATCCCTTATGAGAAGCATCACAATATACTACGAAGTTTTCACTTCCTTCAGGCAATGCCAAAATCGGTGCACTACACAACTTTTGTTTCAATGTTTGGAAAGCAGTTTCCTCCTTTTCACCCCAATTAAACTTTACACTTTTCTGAGTCAGCTTCGTCATAGGCTTGGAAATCTTGGAGAATCCTTCGATAAATCGTCGGTAGTAACCGGCAAGACCTAGAAATTGGCGAATTTCAGTTGGAGTCTTGGGTGATTCCCAATCCTTGATTGACTCAATCTTCGCAGGATCAACGTGAATGCCTTTGCTATCAATCACGTGTCCAAGAAATTGTACCTTCGATAGCCAAAAGTCACACTTTGAAAACTTGGCGTATAATTCTTCCTTCTTGAGCAACTCCAAAATTAGTCTAAGATGTACATCATGTTCTTCCTTGGTCTTAGAGTAGATTAAGATGTCATCGATGAACACAATCACAAATTTGTCTAGGTATGGTCTACATACCCGGTTCATCAAATCCATGAACACTGCCGGCGCGTTAGTCAACCCGAATGGCATCACTTGGAACTCATAATGACCATAGCGAGTTCTAAACGCCGTCTTTGGGATATCCTCATCACGAACTCTGAGTTGGTGGTAACCAGACCTCAAGTCGATCTTTGAGTATACACTTGATCCTTGTAATTGATCAAACAAGTCGTCGATTCTTGGAAGTGGGTATCGATTCTTCACAGTAAGCTTGTTAAGTTCACGATAGTCGATACACATTCGGAAAGAGCCGTCCTTCTTTTTGACAAACAAAACCGGAGCTCCCCAGGGTGAGGAACTTGGCCTTATAAATCCCTTGTCAGAAAGTTCTTGTAGTTGAGTAGACAGTTCTTCCATCTCCGACGGTGCTAACCTATACGGGGCTCGAGCTACAGGTGCAGCACCTGGGACTAAGTCAATTTGGAATTCGACTTGTCGTGTGGGTGGTAGTCCAGGTAAGTCTTCTGGAAAGTCCCGTACAGTCGGCACGTCTTCAAGTTGCTTCTCCTCCGACTTGTCTTTGTCTTCCTTCACCGTAACCTGTGCCAGGAATAGTTGACAACCTTTCTCTATATACTTCTGGGCCTTTTCACATGATATAATGCTCAACTTTGATCTCTTCTCCTTGGCACCTTTGTCTCCTTGAACGATCAGAATTTCATTTCCATAAGGAATACGCACTATCTTCTCGTCACAGACAATCACTGCATGATTCTTTGCTAACCAATCCATGCCGATGATAACGTCGAAACTACCCAATTCTATTGGCATCAGGTCGATATTGAATGGATGTCCTAACAATCCTAACGTACAGCCCATAAACACAGTGTTGGTTTCTGAAGTCCTTCCGTCAGCTAGTTCGACAGCGTAACTAACGTCTAAGGCATAGGGTGTGATGTCTAGCAATGCACTAAAAGTATTTGATACGAAACTCCTATCGGCGCCAGAATCAAATAACATATAAGCATGATGATCGTTGAGAAGGAACGTACCCGTGACAGTGTTAGAACCTGGGTTTACGTCACCTCCTCCTAGGGCATATGCTCTGCCTCTTGCATCAGGAACTCTTGCTTTGTTTCCACGGTTTTAGTTCTTGATCTTGGGGCAATCTTTTCGGTAATGTCCTTGTGCACCACACTCAAAACAAGTCACAACCCTCTAATTCACCATTTGACCTCTCTGGGTGGGGGTAGTGGAATTGGTAACCTTGCAATTTCTGGTCAAATGTCTAATCTTATTGCACTTCCCATATCTTGTGGTGCAAGGGCCTGAATGATCAAGCTTGCACTTGTTGCAGAGAGGCAAGGTACCTTCATATTGCCTCTCCTCATTGTTACCAGCCACATAGGCTCTAGCAACATTCTGTCCTCCAGTATTCTGTCGTTTGTGGGGTGGTTGTTGCCCATGGTTGTTTCCATAGTTGTTGTCTAATCTTCTCTTGTTCTCTGCATTTCTTACAGCATAACCCTTCAACTTTTGATCCATCAAGTTGTTGGCAATTCGAACAACATCTTGTAGTCTTGTAGGTTCTGCAGCAATCACATTTCCTTGGATGTTATCGGGAGACCTCCAATGAATCTCTCTACCTGATCCTCCTCTTCGGGGTACACATCATGGTAGTTCTTGGAACCTTTGAGTGTAAGTAGCCAATGTCATTGTTCTTCACCGAACAAATTTCACAACCTTTTCCATCTTTTGGATTCATTTCTCAGGCAGTACACTTCAGTATCAGTTTCTAACTGCTCTCTACATGTTAAAGCGTTGCAGAATAGTTCCGATGGTTCTCTTGTGAGAATTTCCACCAGGTTAATGCTTTGGTCGAGTAAGTAAAGGTAGCATACTTCACATGTATCTCCGGACAGTTGCTGATGTGAAACACAGTTTCCATCTTTTCACTCCATCTTATCAAACCAACCACACCTTCTGTTCCTTTAAAACTCAGTGGTTGACATTTCATGAAATCTTGGTAAGTACATTCACGAGCACCAGGCCTGTCGCCTCTTCCATTCACATTACGGTTCTCATTACCGTCACCGTTGTCGCCTCCATTGTTTCCATTTCCAGTACCATTTCCATTACCATCTCCTCCTCCATTGTCATTCCCATTCCCGAGTTCAAGATCTCGGTTAACCCGGCGAGCCTCTAGAGCTGCGTCCACACGTTGGTTGATCATTTCTTCAATTGCGGCAGAGGTCATACCGGAACGAGTGTTAGTCATTGTTCTACATCACAAGACACAACCCATGGTGAGATTTTGAAACGAATACACGATTATTAGATAACGATAATTTAATACATGCTATGAAATAAAATATAATTACAACACGATTGCCAGAACGAATAAATAACAATATAGATAAATAAGCGAGAGAATCAAAACAAGCTTTTCATTTCAAGAATAAAAGCATAATTCTGGTATGCTCTTAATTACACATACCATTTTCCATTTAAACCGGACTTAAATGACCAAAAACGTACCAAAAATATATTGTATTTGTATGTTTTATATTTTTATAATGTGCATGAAAGGAATCCGAGAAAAGGACGGAATAAATCAAGCCAAAACAGACAAAACCGAGCATGAAGGGAAATGCGTGGAACATCCAAAGTCAAGTCATAACCAAAAAGTCAAACCAAGGAAAATTCAAAAGTCAAACCCGAAAAAGTTCAAAGGTTAAACCCGAAGCCGAAACCGAAGAAATGTTAAATGGGCCTACCCGTACCCATCTAATGGGCCGGGTCAACCATTTAAACATTATTGAAGATCATTGGAGGCGAAAACCTCGTATTCATAGCCTTTACGGATTAGGAGATATGGATCCATTAAGTCGGGTTAAATCCAGAATCTGGATTTTTACGTTTTTTCTTGAGAGATAAAAAGTATAGAAACACATTATTAAAACAAGAGTTAATAAGCGAAACTTAGTAGGTGTTTAATTAGATATAAACTCAGGTTGTATACCAATTGAGGGATGAAAATACTTTGGGTAAGTCATAATGCAATGCCGTGCATATCTTGAAGACATATCTCATGATCATGTGATTATTTTTACGTATTGACTTCTTTTATTATACTAAGACGCGTCACACCTTTTAGGTGGTGCTTAGTCATACTTTTCTCTCATCCGAATATTCATCTACTTCTGATCTCCTTGCTAATACGGCGAGTTCATAAGCCCACCTTTTCTCTTTTAATTGTTTTTATAAATTGTTTTCGGGGTGAGAATACATGCTCGTTTTACTAAGCATTACTTGACTATCTTTATTAAAGCTTGAATTGCTTACTACATGATTTAAGATCATTGATTATCTATTTACAAAGCCATGAGTTTTGAACACATTATTTGTTTTACTAATGGAACACAAGTGCTTGAAGGGTATGTCTGACCCGATTATGAAATTATGTGCATGAGTCGCTATTGCCAAAGTCCCTAATTTCATGAACCGTTAATTGCCTATAATGGGTGAGCGCTAGTACAAATAAATAGATCTATTGGGTTTGACAGCCCTGTCCAGGGGTATGTATCCGAATGAGAGCACCCAGTCAACGGACAATTTATATTGAGAATCGTAGGTATGAGGCAATAATACCTAGTTCAGGGGCAACTTTATTTACATACAAGATATGCGTTAACGTCAAGGTTCGGTGTCATAAGCTCAATGCGATAAAGATGAATTGATACATTGTATTCATTGCAATGTCCCCAATTGAACTATACTTGTGTTCTAAATTGCTTTTAATCTTTATTATAAACTCTATGGATTTACTGAACATTACTCGATTTATTAAATGACTACTTGGATTTCAGAAATAATACTTTGAAATGTTGTAACACTACTTTTTTTACTAAAATATTACTTGAATTATTTCAACACTGTTTTTACTTAAACCTATGAATTCACCAACATTATTGTTGCCGTTTTTGCATGTATTTTCTCAGGTTATTATCTTGCTAGCTAAGCATTGGGAGCATTCGAGTCGCGTGGATATCAAAACTTTAAGGACTTGGTTTTCTTCACATTCGATAATTGTTTTCTTTAAATATACAAATGAGTCATGTTTGAACTCTTGTAATTTTTGTTAAAAGCAAATTATTGGGACCTGAATTTACTCTAATTTATTTAAATCGAATGTGACATTTTATTAAACGTCTCTTTTGAGCTCGTTTTCGGTAACTTGTGTGTATGAACTATGAAGTAGCACCCTAAGTGGTATTTCGCTGCGTTGTTGTGATTTTGAGGGTGTTACAGATTGTTATCAGAGCACTGGTTATAGAGTACTAGGTCGTTTTTAAAACCTAAACTATAACCATTTTTCAAAAACTTTTAGGAGACTTTAACCATTGTCCGATATCCGCGGTTGCTTGCTTTCAGGCAACTTATTTGCTCTCTTTTGCATCCCTATTGCTATTACATTAATAATTAGTGTATAATACTCGGTTATGATTTCAACCTCCTACGTATATCTTATGATGTCATACAATCTCAAAAAGGTATCTTTTTTTGTTTTTATGTTTTGGTGTTTCGTAGTAGTGGAAGTTGAACAACTGAAGTTCGAACAATGAGTCCGAACAATTCAAGTCGAACAATCAAGGTTTGAACAATGAGTCGAACAACTCTCATGTCGGAAAACTCAAGTCAAACAACTGTTTTGTGTTGAACCGAACAACTTTCTTCTTAAGTGGAAACCGGAACAACTCAATTTGTGTTGAAACCGAACAACTTGATCTAGTTGCAACCGAACAACCCAATTGCAGTGCAAACCGAACAACTTGATTTGTGTTGAAACCGAACAACTTGATCTAGTTGCAAACGAACAACCCAATTGCTGTGCAAACCAAACAACTTGAAATTTAGTTGAAACCGAACAATTTGAACTTAGTTAAACCGAACAACTCAACTCAGTTGAAACCGAACAACTTGATTTAGTTAAAAACCGGAACACAAACTTCTACTAGTTGGGAATCGAACAAACTCAATTCTCAAAATTATACGGTTTATTTCATTGAGTTGCTAAAATTCGTAAAACATTCAATTGTTTTCACGGTTTTCGTCAAGAATTGAAAATCCCGTGTATGTTTCATACATTAAAAAAACACTTAAAAGGACAATTAATTAAACACAATTACATTTATTACCCACCGTTTTCCGATCAAACAAAGTAATCATTTTTATATAACATTTTTCAATGCAAGAATCTTGCTGAACAAAGTATCCTTTCGGGTGCTGACATCGTTCCACCCTCATGTTAGAAAAGGATATGTTACGATTTGCTTGGAAAAGCAAATGGAACTCTTTATAATTGTATAAATAGAACAAAACTGGTACGAATGATCCTTGAATCCGTTGAAAAGTGGTCCACTCATTTGGCCTTCAAAAATTGAAGTAATTAGAGTTTACAAGGCCAAAGAAACATTGGTTATCTACTACAGAAGACTTAAAGCTGGTTGTGATATCAAGGAACGATATCAATTCCTCCAAGGACCTTACCACCTGAAGTTATTTGCATTGGTTAGCAATCATAAGTCCTAGGAACTTTGGCGAAAGACAATTCAATTTAATGCAGGAACTTACATTGACGAAAAAGGAAAGAGTGTAAGCTTTATGATGAATTTGATAAATTTGCTTTATAAGAAAATGGAATCACTTCGTGAATTCTACTGAGATTTTTACTGCTAATCAATGACTTGAACATTTACAACATTGAAATGGAAAAATTTCAGTGTACACAAAGTTTTGATACCTTCCTCCTGAAATGGTGCAAAATTTGTAACAGATGTCAACTGTTTGTCAGATTTGCACACAAATACATCGTCCAAACTTCATGCTTATTTGGGACAACATGAATTTCATGCAAATGAGTGTTAGTCTATGCATTGAACGCAATTCTGATCCGGCTTGCTCTTGATTGCAAACTTCATCAGATGACCCAGTTCCTTATCAAACTCATCATAATTTACACCAAAACATCAATTTCAACCACACGTTTCATATATCAGTCTTCCACTGTATGGTTTCACCTTGTCAGTCTCAACAATACTCAATTTCTTCAATCATAACACCTCTTTCAATCACTTAATCCATCCAATGATTAAGTCATCAATTCACCAAAAACATTTTATTCTCCATACATCATTCTATACCTCAATTGGAATATCCTCCTCAGTTGATAACAAATTTGAATTTTCCAACAAGAATCGGGTTTATTGTTCCAGGTGTTCCAGAAGGTGTTGATCACATTGATGCCAAATTTTTTTTCCAATCACCATGATGCGTTTTTGGACTGCTGTATCGTCACTTCCCGTTAATCCTACTACCAATAAACCAAGCTGAGAAAACTCATCTAAACCACTATGACAACAAGCTTACCATTAATAATGGAAAGAGTAACATTACAACAATTCAGGATGAGACAAACTTCTATAGCTGCGAGAGTACTTTAAGGACTTATACTCTGGGAGCGGTGATACACAATTTCCGGAAACAAAAGAACAATTATCTGCTACAACTGCACAAGGGAAGGCCACAGGTCCCAAACAGTGACCAAACCAAAGGAGGAAAAGGGATGATTGTGTTTAAGGATAAAGTGTTATTGGATTCAAGCTCAAGCAAGTGGTCCAAATTTTACATGAGGTGGAACTCGCTTTTTGGAAGATCAGGGAATTCCAGAAAGGTTTATCAACACAGACTATCATAACTCACAATGCTGCTTATCAAGCAGATGATTTGGATGCATATGACTCTAATTGTGATGAAATTTACACTGCCAAAGTTGCTCTCATGGTGAATTTATGTCACTATGGTTCAGACACTCTTTCTGAGGTACACAATCATGATAATGTGAATAATGATATAACTAATCAAGTTTAACTTCTGTGCAATTCTATGCCGTCTTCTGAACAGTCAAATGTTGTGAACCTTCAGAGACTGAATAACCAGTGATAGCAATATATTCCTATTTCTCAGTATTGATTGAATCAAAACGGTAGCTGGTTCATCTTATGCCACAACAAGATGATTGATATTATCTGTGATTAAAACAATAAGAAACCCAGTTGTTCATTGTACCCATGAACGAATCTGGAAAATAAAAGTGTCAATGATACTTTAACTGCTGAGCTTGAAAGATATAAGGAATAAGTCAAAGTGTTAAAAGAAGGACAAAACGTTGATTTAAAAAGTCATGATAACATTTCGGATTCATGTGCACAGTCTGTAGAGATTGATCATCTTAAACGAACTTTTTCAGAACATTTAAAAGGATAAGGAATCTTTATTGCAAACGGTTACTCTCTCCAAATTTGATTTAAGAAAGAAGATCTAGAAACCTTTAATTAATAGGGAAACAGTCCTTAGAATGCAGATAGATCAAACCTAGGATAATATCGGTTGTTTAAAAGAGTTCAATTGCACAAATGTTCACATGTTGACGGATAACTCACTTTTTCCTATGATAATACAACTAACAAGCTCTAGGTTTTTTAAAATTCTTTTCTATCTGAAGGAAAGCTCAGCAGTGGAAACCTATGCTATAATGGCTGGTGATTATAATTCAGAAAACCAATCCTATTGTGATCCCTGACTCAGAAGAGACCTTAACACTTGCTGAAGAGAGTCATTCAAAAATGCTTTTAAAACATAAGGATAATATGATGCAAGAAAAGATAAAACAAATTGATACCACACCAATCGATTATGCTGCTCTTAATAAACTTTATAAAGATTTTGAAACACGGTTTGTTCCACAAACTGAATTATCTGCTGAACATGCCTTTTTGGTTGCCATACTCTATGAGTTCCTCAGAACCCAATATTTCTGTAGACCCACCACTGTTGAGGGTTCCTAAAGAACTTCTAAAAAAGTCAGCATGGTTAATGTATGAGTTTGAAGAAAACTTAAATACCATCTGATACTTTGATTCGTGGTAGTCAAAGAAAAAGAACCATACCCACAGCTATCACTGAGGGGCTGTGGGCTTCAAACATACAAAAGCTTGTTTTAGGGATGAAATAATTCCAATTGTAAAAGCTCTAAAGGACTTATTTAGTACATTCAACCAACAATTGGTTGATGAACTTACTGAAGTCCAAAATGTCTTTTATCAAATGGAACAGGCTATGAAACAACATCGTGTAGAGTCAAAAACATTTGAAGTTAAAATGAATAAAGCTTTAAACGAAAAATGATCGACTCTTGGTAACAAAGTGTATGAGCAAAGATATTGTGAACTTGCTTGTAAAATTCCTCTATGGATTTTTGCCTCTGTGAATGTTGCATGAATGTGAAATGTGTCTCAAACTTTGACTGTGCTTCAAAAGGATTTTGCTTGAAAAAGAGATTTATGATAAATGTTCAAAGTTTATAACTTTAAAAACTTGCATTTCGTTAGAAGTTGGTACTCAACGTAATCAGGAAATTTTAAAAGGGACAATTCTTTTTCCAAAATCAAAGTGCTCAAGTTCTTGATCAAATGTTTGAATTAAATGAATTGAAATGCTCAATCTAAGAGTAAGATATGGTCATTAAGTAAGTTAAAGAGAGAATTAATTCTCTCAGTGAATAAATATGGATAAGGATAAGATCAAACAGACTTAGAAGAGATTGTAAACACCATAAATATTGAATTGGAATCATAGGGTCGACAAACTTATTGCTGAGAATGTGCATTTGAAACAGACCTATAAGCTAAATTTATGACTCGATTAAACCAAACACTAGTGTTCGATCAATAAGAACATTGTGCTAAACTTAACTAATCCAAGGCAATCTAAAGTCTGTGGAAATTTTTGATTTAAATGCTTCTCTTCAGGAAAAAGTTTTGGTAATTATAACTCTCATGGATGAATTAAGGAAACTCAAAGGAAATGATTTAGCTAATAATGAATTTACACATCACCCTAGTGATCCAGAGATTAATACGGAACCAATAACCCCTAAATTGTTGAACAAAAGGTCAGCTCACTCTGCCTATCTTAAGCACACATTGGATAGATGCTGCGGTGAGTTCTTAGGGATCTAGTCGATTATAAATTTCATGCATTTATCCCCTAGACCTAACCTAGAATAGAAATCTGCCTGTAAAGTATTACTAAACATAATTCTAAAGAGTTTGCTTTCAAAAATTAGTAAAACCTACCCTAGTATCAACAATTCTGGAGAACAAGTAGTGGCTGCGACCCCAATGAATAAAGTCAAAAGAGTTAGATTCATTGAGCCCGTCACATCCTCAAGAAACACAATCCAAAAGGCCCTTACTCAAACTTAGTTTCTAACCAAACATATGTTGTTCTTCTACAGGAGTAAAACCATTACTAGTGTATGCGGATCAGCCTTCAGGCAATACAGAGAAAGATAGATGCAGCAATACAAAGTAGTACTCAGAAGAAATAAAGTAGAAGCCCACCTTAGAAAAGTTTAAATCTAGTTTGAAAATTAAATATCATGTCTTGCACCTAATGGAACTACTCATGTGTAGCCATTTCAAGCTTTAATGCTAATCTGAACTTAATGCTGTTTGTGTAATGGTTGCATGCTTTCTGATAACATGATTTTGTGTGTGCATTGAGTATATCAATAATGTGAATGCTCGTCTAAATCTGATATGTTAAGAAATACAAACAAAGAGAAAAGTTTGGAAAACCAACTAGGAAAGATGTTTACAACTATTGGATATATTTGGAGACTACTGGTTCGGACCTTCCCTATCGTAGGAAATGCCGTGCCCTTTAACTAGGTTATCATTCACTGAAGCGCCCTTTAGGAATTACTAGTTGTTATAGATAATGAAAACAATTCTAACTGATGTAACAATTGGGTCTATTTTCTCGGGAAACTAGGAAATCTTAAAAATAATGTTCCTGGTTAGCAAATCTAAGGTTCTTCAATCATACATTGCTAAACAACAGGAACCCATAAATCTTGATCCATAAATTTCCAATGGTCCCATTTCCTCTCTTTTAAGAATGTAGGTCGTCCAAAATTTCCTCTGGTATTTGGACTCCGGCTGCTCCAAGCATATGAACGGTGATCGCTCCCAGCTCACCAATTTCGTCAACAAATTTTTGGGTACAATCAAATTCGGAAATGATCATGTGGCAAAGATTTTGGGATATGGTGATTATCAGATTGGGAATGTTACGATATCAAGGGTTTACTATGTGAACGGACTTGCGCATAACTTATTCTCCGTTGGGCATTTTTGTGATTCAAACCTTGAGGTGGCTTTTTGTCAACACATCTGCTTCATTCGTAATTTAGATGGTGTTGATTTATTGATTAGATCTCGAGGCAACGATCTATATACTCTGTCTCTTTGGAAATGATGGCGTCCTCTCCCCTTATGTCTTTTGTCAAGGCCACAAAGACTAAGTCCTGGCTTATGGCACCAATGGTTGTTCATCTAAACTTTGGTGCAATCAACCATTTAGCTAGACATGGTCTTGTTCGAGGTATCCTTAAGCTTAAATTTGAAAAGGACCATTTGTGTTCTGCATGCGCAATGGGTAAGAGCAAGAAGAAACCCTACAAACCTAAATTTGAAGACACCAATCAAGAAAAACTCTATCTGTTACACATGGATCTTTGTGGACCAATGCGTGTCGCAAGTGTTAATGGAAAAAAGTACATCCTCGTCATTGTCGAAGATTACTCACGATTGACATAGATTAAGTTCTTAAGGTCAAAAGATGAAGCTCCAGATTTCATAATCAAGTTTCTTAAGATGATCTAACTGCGGCTGAAAGTACCTGTTCGACGCATCATAACAGATAATGGAACTGAATTTGTAAATCAAACGTTGCGTGAATATTATGAAAAGGTTAGTATATCTCACGAAACATCTGTAGCTCGCTCTCTACAGCAAAATAGTGTCGTTGAAAGACGGAATCGTACGTTAATTGAAGCTGTTCGCACAATGTTAATTTATGCAAAAGCTCTGTTATTTCTATGGGCTAAAGCTATGGCTACCGCATGTTACACCCAAAATTGTTCCTATCATACCGCCTTTTCATCACGCGCAAAAAACACCATTTGGCTTTTACATGACAAAACTTCCCGATTTCTTTCTTACATGTTTTGTACACTCAGCTATCCATACGAATGGATAGTGAGACTTTGGGATAAGTTAAATCCAAGGCTGATATTGGTATTTTCATGGTTATGCAACCCACGAAGAGAAAAGCATTTCGCAATTTACAAAACCGACGTTACTAGAAGAATCATTGAGACAATTCATGTGATTTTGTTGAGCTACTGCGATGGCTTCTGAACACAGCAGTTCAGGCACCGTACTTCATGATATGGACTCTGCAACTATCAGTTTATGGGACTCGTGCCAAACTCTCCTCTTCAACACCGTTTGTAAACCTTCGAGAAATTGACTAGGATTTGTTGTTTTCAACCGTTGTTCGAATGGATAACTCAATCCCCCAACTAGTGTTGATCACCCAGCCCCTGAAGTCGTTGCTCTAATTGATGAAGTAGCAGCTCTAGTATCTGCTGTATCAACCGGTTCACCTTCCTCAACTACATTTAACCAAGATGCACCATCACTAAGTAACTCTCAAACAACACCCGATACCCAACCTCCTGTCATTCCTAACAATGTTGAAGAAGACAATCATGATATTGAAGTTGCACGTATAGGTAATGATTCGTACTTTGGTATTCCAATTCCAGAAGCTCATTCTGATCAATCTTCATCGTCGGATTCTATTCATACAATTGTGCATCCTGAATCACCCAAATTTCTAAAACACAATTAACCAATTGGACTAAGGATCATCCACTCGAAATATAATCTGTGAAATCGCTTAGGACCAGTTTCAATAAGGCTTCAATTACATTGAGCAAGCTCTTTTCTGTCTACTAAAATACGATGCTTTCCCTACTGCTGTTGGAACCCAGACATATAAAGATGCTTTGACTCAATCTTCTGGATCGATAGCATGCAAGAGAACTAAGTGAGTTCGAACGTCTTAAAGTATAAGGAGCTGTACACCGACCAGATATATTATGGGTTAATTCTTGAAGTGGATATACAAAGTGAAACTAGACGAAGTAGGAGGTATACTAAAGAACAAAGTTTGATTAGTAGCTCGTGGTTACCGTCAAGAGCGAGGGAATTGATTTTGAAGAGTCTTTTGCTCGGTTGCAAGATTAGTGGCTATAAGGATTTTCTCGTGTTTGATGCTCTTCATGAAAATGGTCGTTCCAAATGGATGTTGAGACTGCGTTTTGCTGGAATGGTAATCTGTGAGGAAGAAGTTATTGTAGCCGCCGGATGGGTTTGTGGAATAAAGATAAACAAATAAGTGTACAAGCATTAGATAGCTCTTTATGGGTTGTGAAACATGAGAATACTTGTAATCTTATGTTCAAACCAAGAAACAAGAGTGAGATGTGGGTTGTGATGTTAGAATGGATGGAAATTGGATTGAAGTGTATTATAATTGAAAGTTACAAAATGGACACAACCCCTCTCCTAGCCTTGGAGAGGGATTATATATCTCCTATAGTGGCCGGCCCATGGGTTCTAATGGGCTTCCCATGGGTCTTGGGCCGTACTAGATTATTAAACTAATGTTACACATACTACGAGCTAAGACTTAATACAACTTGGAAGTGACCGACACTTTTCGTGTTTCCAACAATCTCCCCCTAAGGGAGGTCACTTCAATTTACAAAACTTTAAACCTAGCATTCTATGCTTCATCTTTAGTCTTTAGCTCGTACTCTTGACTTTCTCTTGTGAATATGTTGTAGTGATCTTTGATTTCTGGGTTGAGCTTGTTCCTTGAACTTGTATTTGACATTGTGATCTTGAGCATTCTGAGATCATCAACTAAGCACAACCTCTTTGCCATCTTGTGGACTTGTGATTTCTGGACCGACATGCTCATACCTTTCTTGAATGGTTGACTTGAAAAACTTCAATGCTATGTCTTTCTTGAGATTCGTTAACTATAATACTTCGTCAACTTGGGAGAAAAGACATTCGTATCAGAGTAGAGGAATAAAGTCTTGAATATGTATTTAGCCTTTCATGAAGTCCTTATGGTTTGTCTATTCGGGTTTGAGAAAATGTGGCTTTATGATCTTTGTGAGTCAGCTGGAGGAATCAGGACCTCCACCACCATCTTTAAATATCCCTACATGAAAAAGTTAGCAATAAAGCGGACCTTAATTAAGAGGACGGAATATGCTTTGTCATTCGCCCAGGTTGGTTGAGTAGCCTTAAATCCGTCGGAGGATTAGACTTGTGATCCGATAGATTCAATTTAAGAAGAATCTTCTTGACAGGATTGTCCAGCTGTAGTATTGAATCTTTTCTAACAATAAGTATTAGGGGGGGGGGAATTCATCGTTACTCAGCATGTTTCATTATCAGAAAGTCTCAAAAGCAGACAGCACGATAAGATGGGAACCAGTGAGTACTATCAACCGATTGATATAGAAAATTGATTTAAAAATCAATCAGTGTATCACTTGCAAAACTGTTTTTATGACACACCGAGAGTGTTAATCATTTCAAAAATTCATTAACAACCGTTGATCCATTTCCTGGAACAAGTTTGATTTTTATAGAATCGCACCATCGTTTCTTTCCAGTTGTCACAAGTTTGATTCATAAAGAATCGCACAAGTTACCTACCATGAGCTTGTTTGATGTTGGCTCAAGCAGGATTTCCATCTTCATTGTGAATACCTAAGTATCACTCGTGTTCTGGCCAAAATCATAAGGATCTTGCGATTAGGACCTCTAATGACTCCAACCCCTCTATGGAAGCCAGTAGAGGGTTTTTATAGCCCATACGCCTTCTAAACTCTACATAGTTGCCTAGATTCTAGTCTCCTCATGTATGTGACTATGAAAAACAATGGTAAATCTGTAAGTCAGTCAATGCTGATATGTATAGAAGTTCATATAACTCACTGTTCTTCCCCTACTGAGAGAATGATACTATCTTTATAGGTACTTATGAGAATGATAGATTGTCCTGAGACGAGTGAAGCTACGACTCTAATGTATTAATGAAACAAAGAGAATGCAGATGCTGAGTGAAAGCATATCGATTATGTGAAGAGACGAGCAGTTACGCATGTGGGATAGTGTTGAGGTTCAGTGCATTGCAACGACGAAACTAGTGAGTTCGCTGTATTCCGTGCTATTGTACTTTGTAAGAGCAAACTACTTAGTCAATAGCGCATATCGAATTCATAAGTAGACCATGAGCAGTTAACTTGGTATTTAAGTGGAGTGACAGATTTAGAGTAGTCGAAAGTGTTACTACGTAACATAGTTGTGTAACCCGCAGTATGTCTTGTAAGAAGTCTTGAATATGAACTCTGACGCAGATCCCCCATAAGATACTAGGCCAATAGAGAATCTGATTGTTATCCCTAATGTGTAACTGTCCATCATAAGGCATCATGTGTCTGAGAGCGCTTTCTAGTAGAAGCCATGCGAGCCTCCACAAATAGCAGTGAATGGTTCTCGCCCAATCTCATTGTCTCTAAGCCTACATTATTCATTAGGTTGAGGAATGACTGTCTCAATGGAGTCGTGCGCCAATCGCCCTAAGAACTCGTCTAATAATTGGTCTCTTGTGATGAGCTTCTTGACTATCTATGCGTTACTAGAAAGGCATCACGCTATTCTATGATGTAATGTGAAAGTGAGTGATCATGTTAGATATACATGGTAATGATACCACATTAGACTCTAGCTAGTGTAAGAGCATCGTGGTAGTAGTATTAGAAGTCATGATTGATTGATCTATGTGTGCGGGACACTTGGTAAGCCTGTATATCTAGATGGCTATTGGTTCTTCGTGAGCAGAGAACGTCGGTCTTCGTCACGTTTTCAATAATTACCAAACAGATTGGAGTCAATGAATGCAAATGCCTGATTGATAAAGTTAAGGCTAAAGTTAATATATGAAAGAACAAAATGTTGTCTTATGCTGGAAGGTTACAATTGGTGGCATCTGTTTTAGCTTCTATGCAAATATACTGGGCATCTGTCTTCATTCTTCCAAGATCTGTGGCGAAAGACATTGACAGGCTTCTTTTTTTTTTTTATTTTTTTTTTTTTTTCCTTTTTTTCTTTTTTTTTTTTTTTTTTATTTTTTTTAAAGGGCTTCCTTGGTGTCGAGGTGACGTTCGTATCTAAAGGAAAATCCAGGTGACATGAACTAATCATGCAGACCAAAAAAATGAAGGGGTTTAAGAATTAAAAATCTTTGTGCATGGAATGAGGTTTTATGGTATAGCATCTATGGAATGTAGCTAGCAATAAGGAGTCTATGTGGGTGAAATGGATAAATGTAATAAGGCTTAAAGGGGAGAGCATATGGGAAGTCAAATGCAATGCTAATTCAAGCAGTGGTCGGAAAAATCTTTTAAGCCTAAAGGATAAAATAAAGAAGCATGTGAAGTATGAAATAGGCAATGAGAAGTCTATTTTTCTATGGCATGATAAATGGTGGAATGGGGGAATTATAATGAATGTCTTCCCTTTTGCGACTCTGCCTAATATTTGAGAGCAAGGTCAAAATTAGTTAAATGATACAAAATGGTAAGTGGTTATGGCATGGGGAATGGATTGTTGTTTATCCTAATATCCTGAATATCCCAGTTTCAAGCCTGAGTAATATGGATGATAAAGCTTATTGGATGACCAATCATGGTGATGTAGACTAAAAAACAAGATAACAAATTGGATCTGTTGATTCTACGAATACCAAAAACAATTCTTCTAACGATCGTTGATTCGATTGAATACTGATTATTAGGGTAAAAATTCTTGGCAAACAGCAGCCAATGGTTTATTTTTATTAAAACTGATAACTGAATGGCTAGGGTTACAGCAGATTGTTTATATAGGCTCACAAAACTGAAACGGGCCTAAAATAGCCTCCCCGGGTCGAATAAGAATCGTTGACCGTCGATGAATCCTGGGTGGGGCAGTACCAGGAGCAATGGGAAACTCAAATGATGATAATTGACTTGCTATTACCCTGCTCCTCCAATGAGCAACAGTAACAACATAAGGGTCCTGCGATGGTGGTCCATCAGAAGAATCAGGAGCCTCAGAAGAATCGATGCATAAGAATAGTGAAATATCTGGTAGCGGGGAAATGTGCTCTGGTGAAGACATCTCATCTGGTGAATCAGAATTGGAATCCGAATAGGGAATCAAGCCACACAATCCGGTGGGTGAAGCGACGAGATTCGTCTCAACCACAAGAGCGGCAGATGAAATAACAGGAGCAATAGTAGAAGTCTCTGGAGCAACCACAGAAGTAGAAGGAATAACAGTCAGAATATCACCAAAAAGAATAACCCGAGAGGGCGGTGATCCCACACTCTCATCTGAAGAATCGGAAGAAATAGCAATAGCTGAAGCTGCCATGATCTGCACAAGCAAAAGTTTTTATAAATCTCCTTTATATGAAACTATGCAAAGCATAAAGAAGCGATGAAATAAATGGCAAGGTAAATATCGCAATATGTAATAGTCTCAAGTATATATAGAAATCTTATATATATATATATATATATATATATATAGCAAGGATAGTCAACACGTAAGCACAGATAGAGGCACATAGGATCACATACTGGTTATAGACCAGACCTAGTATAACTACCTGGTTCTCTATAACCTTGGCTCTGATTACCAATCTGTCACACCCCCGGACGGGGCGGGGACGGAATACGTGTCTGAGGGCGTGTCGTCATAACAATCCGAACATAAAGAAACAAAGAACGACCACTAATCATGGACGTTTAAAAAAGTTTACTCGTTGCATAAAAGAAAATAAATTTAAGTTTTACAACCGGTCATAAGAGAGTTAAATGTAGCGGAAGCATAACAAAGTTTTGACAATGACAACGAGTATATAATAGATAAGTCTTGAAGTCGGCGAAGTCACATTGCACATAGACTCCATTTAGCATCAAGAATCAATCCTAGCTAAGCACCTAAGAAACATGTTTAAAACGTCAACATAATGTTGGTGAATTCATAGGTTTAAGTTAGTACAAGAGTGGACCACAAGATTTCAAAACGCATGCGACTACTATAACAGATACAACATCACATAAAAAGTATTTACTGTTACGCTAAGCTCATGACACTGATGCTAATAAGATAGGGCATATAATATCATGCCACATAGTATTCCTACCCTTAACTGGTGTCCCAAACTAAAGACCACGACAACGTACAATCGACATGACATATATCCGTTTGTTCTTTGTTAAGTGGAACCAAAGCGGATAAGGGTAATTTGTCCCAATAGATCTATTTACGCATTCGCGCTCACTTAACCAAACCAATTGGCCATAGGTGACTAACGGTTCATGATAGTTCGGGCAATAGTGGTTTGTAGCAAAACTTAGGCAACACATAAACATGTAAAACTCACGTTAAGAACTTGTGTCCAATTTTAAAAGCAAACAATGTTTCTCACCCCAAAGTATAAAGCATTTGAAAATAGGTAAAACGTGGGGCTATGAACTCACCTTAACAAGGATAAGCGATAATCACAACAACGATGATGATATAAGGAGGTCTAGCCGCGACCTAGATTAAATATGGGTATGACTTAGCATTCGGCAAAGTAAACAAGTAAAGCATCTATGTTCATCATTTAAAGCATCCAAGTGTGTTTGCGTTTTAGTAATAAAAGGCTTAGAAAAATTTACAACATCTCTGATAAATCCCGACACTTGCAAAGAGTTACTATTTATAGAAAGTTTCTATTTTAGGAAAGTATTTAGTTTCCAGACGTTAATACCGTCCCCTATATTTGTTAAGTTTTCATATTTTCAAATTGTGCTAACTAACCATAATCGCTTAACTACTATGTCTGTTCCGCTAGGTTTTACCAAACTTACTATTTTTAGTAACTTTTACGCTTTTCCTAATATATGATAACGTCGTCATCAAACAGTACTAATCAATATATAAATGTTGCTATATGTTTTGCTAATGTTTAGAAAGTCTAAAAATGTCTGAAAGTGTTCGAAAACCCGTTTTACTATTCACATCAGCAACTATTCATTTGGTTTTGCCAAAAAATGTTTCAAGTTTTATTTGGTCATAACTTGGTCGTTTTAAATCCGTTTTTAAAGTGTGATATATGAAAAACTATCTATTCGAAACGAGCTCTTCAAAAACTACTTTTACGCCTAATGAAACCATTTTTAGGTCGATCAAAACCTCAAAACAAATTTGGGACAGCAAGCACTTTTTGTCAAACACGCAACCAAAATCCGCCCAAACTTCACAATAGTGCATAATCTAGCCTAATCTCCATGCACAACTAATCCACCACAAAACCACATCCTAAACTAACCTAATCCCATCACTTCTATTGTTGCAACACTCATCCCACACTCATCTTACTAAGAACAAGATAATAACATAAACATAAAAGTTTTTATCATAAGACTTTCAATATATTTTTAAGATGAACAAAAATAACTTGTACTTTCCTTTGTAAAATTACCACAAACACTTGGATCTTTAGATATAAATATAGATCTATAACAAGATTCATAACAACATCAAAATAATACAAGATGGGTCAAGAAATACTCACAAGAAAGCAAGCAAAAGATGATGACACAAGATCTTGCAAAACCCACTTATAAAACTTGAAACCCTAATTTTATGATTCTTGAAAACTCTTGAAAAACAACTAACCAATACTTAGATCTACCTTATAAACTCTTAGAAATTAACTTAGAATGATTGGATCTTGAAGAAAATCAAAAATTATGAAGGTGTTTGTGTGTGTGTTGTGTGTCGTGGGCAAGGAAGAAGAGAAAGAGAGATGTGTGTTTTTGTTGGTGACTATGGAATGATATGTAACCCCAAGTTAGATGTATGAGATGTATATAGAGGCCAAGTGCTAGGGTTTGAGTCTCTGCATGATCAAGTAAGCAACCAACATACACCAAGAGTGTGTGTGTGCCTAGTTCGGCCGAAACAAGGGTCACAAGGACCATGGGGTTCAATTTTTAGAGTCATGGTTCAATATACTTGGTCTTGGTTTTAAATTTCTAGTCAAATGATCCAAGCTTGCATGTGATGTGTAAGAAATGGCATGCATGCAAGTCACTAGGAAACAAAGATGTCATTTTCCTTCACATGCATGATAAGAATTCAAATTTTGAGTTAGTGGAGTATGGATGATTTAATTTCAAGTGCCAATATTGTTTTTGGTTTAGGTTTAGGCGTCCATATGTATATGGAGAGGGGTATGAACGAAATTTTTGGGCTTAGGGTATAAGATTAACGATAACTTGAGTTTACACGAAAAGATTTTGAGTTACCGGGGTTCCGTTTGGTCAAAAACGCGAAAAACGCAATTTAAAAGATAAAACCCTAAAATTAATATCGGAAGGGATTAAAAATCACGGAACACTTAGAAAAGCTAAAATATCTCATATAAAGCCTAAATTAATTAATATCTGATGCCGGAACGCGTCCGATGACGTTTTTCAGATTTACGCGGGTTTACTTCCCGGTAAACCGCCGGATTCAAACGTAACGTATAAAAGTCAAAAATAATTATCGGGAAAGTTTAAAATATAGATCTGAAATCCTCGGGGTGTGACATGCAGTCTCGGGATGCATCACTAAAATAAGTTCTAGAATTTAATATACTACCGGTACACTCTTATGAATTTTACTAACACCAGGCATTCCAGAAAAGGCAACGAAGACCACACGTACACATCCGTAATGACGGAATAGACACATGTGAATGCTCACTCTTTAGCTCGAACCGGGTAAAGATAAAATCATCTTGGGTTACCGACGATAGGTACCCGAATTCCTAAAGATCTAAAGGTGAACCTCACATTTTTTGGTAGAATTTTAAGGGTTATTGTGCTAGTCATGTAAATTCCAATCCATGGGACGCTAGTAATACTCAGTTTTTGTCGGTATGTGTCGTAAAAAAAATTAAATTTGGGTAAAACTTACCTCTTATGCTATGTTTTAATATATTACCCATCATTTTAAGGACAAAGCAAATAACAAATGAAAGAATAGTTTCTAAGGCTTATTTTCCCCCTACACTTAAGTTGAACATTGTCCCCAATGTTCTTTAGAAGTACCCGTTAAAACGAATAAAGGGATAAGAAAATAAGGAAAAGAAACTAGTACTCCCCTGGTTTACTTAATAATGGAGAAGAAACATGCGATAACTGGTTAAATCGTCCTCCGAGAATCATCCAATGAAACTTCCAAGCTTCTTCTCATCAAATATAACTTGTAATCAAAGAGAAAGACAACTACACCAAGCGTAAAATTCACGGGTGAATGATAAATACATCCTCATTAACTAAGTTTAGACTCTATGAAAACAATAAAGATAGGATGAATGTGTTAACGTAATCGTGGTTTTCTGCAGGTTTATAAAAGAATTACAAATTTTAAATATTGCACAAGTTATATTTTCAAAAATACTTAAAAATTTTAAATTTTATGTAGCTGGGCTCATGACACCGTCAGGAAAATCCTGACTTCTTCACAATAGACGAGCTGACGACGTCACGTGCAAATCGTGACGCCGTCTCCACGCTTTGAGAAAATCCCGTTTTTGTTTTTTTGATGAAAAATTTCCTGTACGCAATCTTATGAGTTATTTCCTATATGAGTTACTGCAAAAACCATGAAAAATAGTTAACGCAATCATATGACTCAAAGCAAACACACAAGACACACGACATTCCTAATTGCATTAATTTAAAATATTGGGTTGCCTCTCAAAAAGCGCCTGTTTTTGTTCGAGTCGCGAGCCTGACTCTACGCTTATTTGACGCGTAAAAGGTGGGTCTCCCCTACACTTGAGGTTAAGTGTGGGTGATAGTAGCGATACACACCATTTTGATGGAAGTATGCCACGTGGGGTGAAGGTGGTGTATGAATGGTTAAGGGTTTTACTACCTTCATCCTAAAGTTACCAGAATCCTTTGGTTTGATAGGTAAATTTAAAGTTGGAGAAAAATTATGACAAATAATCAGGGTCATGTTATCCTCATAGAGATTATGCTCCAGTGATTCTTTATCCATTCTTGTTCCCATCATCTTTATCTCGACTTCATCTTCATCTTCGTACTCAAGCTTATTTTCCTCAAATGAATGAAGTATTGGCATTTTGAGGTTGGAAGTTAGGTGTTGGTGAGGGGTTCTATAGATAGTGGGTTTATTCTTGGAAATCATTGAGACCCTATGCACCATGGTAGGCTTGAGTGTTTCAGGGGTTACGCTAGGGGTGTGAGTAGGAAATCTAGTAATCTTTTCTATTTTTGTGGGATGAACTCTTTGTGCTTCAATCTTGACCTTCAGGGTTGCTATTAAACTATCTGTAAGACACATAAATGTGTCTTTTGTTTTTCTCATATCTTCCTCTAATTGCTTAATTAGATCCTCTTGATCATCAATTAATTTTAGTATTTTCCCCTCAAACTCCTCCTGATAAGGTCTTTTGGGAGACGTGAATCCCTCCTCATATTACACGGCCCCTAGGAATTTACTAAGTGCATGTGAAATACATTAAAAGTGGATCAACCATATTAGGGGAAAAGTAGTATGAAGACTCTTACCCGATGGTATCCTTTCTACACAATCACGTTTCCTTAGACATATCAACAGCGATGCAGATAAAAGCTGGTTTTCTAAGACCTAACGTGCACATCCATCACAAGAAGCAACACCACTAAGATTTACGTTCTTGGTTTCATACAATCATAAATAAACACAATAATAGGTTTAGCCAAGCATGTTAAGAATAAAGCAAGAGCAATAAATCACACAACACATAGACATATTGAATGATTAAGTAAACCTTACTTGATTAAAACATGAATTGGAGGAGGTATAATAGGGTTTTTAAGCCCTAAAATCATCTCCTATAGCTGCTAAATGAACTAGGATTCGTACCCTCTTTTTATTCTAAAGTTACACACTCAAAACCTTAAATTCGGGTTTGTATATATACGAAAATCAACGCGGCGGCGTCGCGTTTTAATTGTGACGCCGTCGTAAAATGAATATTCTAGATTTGTGTTTGAGTCTGTGCGGGCTGACGCCGTCTTGAAATATATGACGCCGTCACTGGATGAGTTGTGACGGCGTCGTGTATGGCTTGTGACGCCTTCTCCAGGCTCTGTGAGCACAATTCTTCAAGAGTATTGGTGTTGGTTTGTAATCTCGTCCGTTTCTTCTCCAAATGAGCCCAAGTCACATATAATTCATCCAAATGTCTTCCAAATGAGAAATACCTGAAAAGGAACGATTAAGTGCCTATTTTGGGCATAAACACAAGATTTTGGGGGTTAAACGACCCTGAAAAAGTGTATAAAATGACACCTCATCACAATGATCATACTATGTGTATTTTCACATGCACGTGTGTTTCTCTCATTTATATGTGTATAATTGTGTAATTTTGTGTAAACATTATTAGGCTAATATTGACAAAATTTATTATTAAAATAACCAATTTTCTATGTAAAACAAGTTTATTAATATAAATTAGCCACAACCAAATATAAACGGTTTGAAACCGCAAAAACCAAAAAACCAAACCGCAAAAACTGAGAAACTGAAAAAAAACTAACCGCCAAAAACCAAGAAGCGGTTTCGGTTTTTGGTTGTATAAAACCCGAATAGTTCGGTTCAGTTTCGCTTTTAGCCAAAAACCGACCCAAACCGAACTGTGCACACCCCTACCAGCCACGAAATCACAATATTTTTTCATCAAGTATCAAGGCACGTTTTGAATACTTTCCAAACGTGAGCATAATTCGTTTTGATTGAAGTTGCCATATATACATTTTAACTTTTACTCATTCAAAGTCAACTCATGAAATCACAACTATAATAAAATTTACATATTAACAGTTTTACTACAAAATTCACATAATAAATAAATTTAACAATACTAACAACCACAAATAAACTAAAACAACACTAACAACCATAAATAAATTTAAAGAGTTCACACTACAACACACAAGTAATCTTACATAAATAAATACATAAAATTTTTACAAAATTAAATAAACATTAGAAAAAATAATACAAGTTCTATAACAAAAAAAACACAAATTCTATAACAAATTTGATACAACTTTATAACAAAGTTTATACAAAAATCACCAACAAACTTAGGTGGTGGCCACAGCTAGCGGCAGGCGGCAGCAAGCGACGGCATGCTATGGTTAATGGTGGCTGAAAAGAAAAATAAGATCTAACAAAACAAAATAACATTCATTAGATATAACAATAACATACTCAAAGACTTACATTTTCGGCGACCCTAAAAGTTTAGGTGGCGGCTACATCAAGATCCGGCGAAAAAGCACAACGACGACGGCGAAAAGTGGCGGCTGAAATAAGATCTACATATAAAACTTACAAATCTACAAATAAACCTCAAAATCATTGATATAACATTTTATGAACACATGGACCACCGACAGTTTCGGAAAGCAAATTAATATAAAAAATCAAATCAAATTAATATCAGCGGCAACAACTATTTTTCTGGCGACCCACTGACGGTAGCAACACCTTTTTCGACGACCCACTGACGGTAGCAAAACTTTTCTGGCGACTTGGATGCAGCGGCGACTACTGTAACAAAAAAAATGATATAAATTTTTTCCAAAACCTATATCTACAAATAAAAGAGCTTTAAAAATACCTTTCGATGAGTGTTGGTCTTGCGGTGGTGAGTGAGTGTTTTATTAGATTTGAGGTGTGTGAAAATTCCGACGGTAGCAAGGATGTGGTGTGTATTAGGCTAGAGAGAGAGAGAGAATAGCAAGAAAGACATTGTGTTGTGTGTGTGTTTTTTATAAGTATGTGAAGTATTGATGTGTGTTGATTTATATATAGATAAGGAAGATATCTCCATTAACAATTACAATTCAAATTATCAATCACCATTAAACCATTAAACGATTTGAAATATCACCATTAATGGCATTAAATTATCAGTCGCCATTAAACCATTAAACGATTTGACAAAGTTTCCTTAAATACTTTTAGCATTAAATTTTTAAGTTTCAGTTTTCAAGAATTGAGA
The DNA here is from genome assembly GCA_026074375.1 of Tanacetum coccineum. NCBI lineage: Eukaryota > Viridiplantae > Streptophyta > Magnoliopsida > Asterales > Asteraceae > Tanacetum > Tanacetum coccineum. The sequence goes on from BQNB010046528.1 coordinate 38,716, forward strand.
TGAAATGCTTTATAGATAGTATAGATATAGAACCAGTGAGATCCTCTAATGTTGATCTCTCATGTTTGGTCATGTTGAACCAATAAGATTCAAATAAACAAAATAGTGGGGTCATACTCAAATAAAATATGAGACTTATTACTTTTTTCCCTCTCACAAATATCAACATGAGAAGAACTTGAGAGAGTTCAACATTAGGTGATCCCAATCCGATATAGAAGAAGCATAGATAAATAAAATCACTACAAGAATTCTGTTGAATACCCACGAAAATTAGCCATGGACGTTGATTCATGAGTATTTACCCATAGACTACCCACAAATTAGTCACGTCTGTCGATTTTAAAAGCTAACAAAAGTTACTCACGAAGTTAACTAGAAATTTACCCATTAAGTTAAATTTTGTGGGTAATATGTGAGAAAATTATCCGTGCTAAAACATTTCTCGCAAAATACCCACAAACTGGGTTGGCGTGGGTAAAAGTTGTGAGCAATGTCGTGTGTACATTTATTTACCCACATATTACCAACATTTTTTTTTGCGGGTACCTTTTTATGGGCAATTTGTGGCTAAAATATACCCGTAAATTTACCTACATCATTTTATATAGGTAATTTATAGGTTAATATATACCCGAGAGTTCCCAACTACTCCCTCTGTCCTAATTTATTTGTCCCTGTTTGACTTTGTGGGTCTTTCCTTATCAACTTTGACCTTAAATAAAAAAAAAATTGTTATATAATACTTGATGAAAATTATACCAATGGAATATATATTTAAAACTCAATTCATTCATATATTTTGCATCATATACTAAATAACACAAACAAAAATATTTAAGGTCAAAGTTGATAAAGAAATACCCAAAAAGTCAAATAGGGACAAGTAAATTGGGACGAGGGAGTATTAGTAGTAAATTTGCGTAAGTATTTCTTAGGAAGAAACTTGTGGGTAAATACGTTCATATCGAAAAAACTAAAACTGATCCTAACCGAAAACAACTGAATCGAACTAATAACCGAACCGAATTTGCCATAACCGAACCGAAACGAACTACAAATTTGGTTTTCGAGTTGGATATGGGTTTGCTCAACCGAAAACCGAGTTTATATAAATATATATATATTATATTTATATATATATAAGTACTATTAAAACTTTATCCTAATATAAAAAATCACTTTTTATGGTGGAAATAACTTTTTTTGCTAAATATTTATATAATAATAATTTTTTAAAAATAAATTGTGTAATTCAGGTCAACCCCAAAACCGAACCGAATTCAAATTCAGTTTTCGAGTTGACCCAAAAAAAATTAACCGAACAACCCGATAACCAAACCGATCAACACCCCTACATTTTTCCTTTTATATTATAGTAACAAATTAAAATAGTAGAAATTAGTGGAGGGAAAATTTCCCGCTTTTATCCAAAATGAAATTTAAATAACTTAATTAAATTTTAATTTACCTCGTATTTCCAGTTCCACGATTCTCTTAAATATTGGAATCCTCCAACTTCCACACATCCCTCTCACCACAAACTTGTTGCCCATAATTATTCTACACACTCAGCTTATTTTCATATTCTCTTGTATTTGACCAAGTATATTACTATCTGTGTAATTATCTACTCGTAATATCTATGATGAAATGAGCAATATCACCAAAAATTATGATCTTGTAGGATCATTTACAAGAATTATTTTATGGTTATTCTTTGATCAGGTATAGACTCTTGTAGTTTATTTTTCTCAGCGACATTATTTAAATCCATCAAACACCATTATTTCTTGCAGGCAATATCAAGCTATGTTGGTTTGTATTGTTAATCTTGGAATTCGATGTATGATTATGGAACCGGGGTAAAATGCTTGAAAATTGTTAGTTTTATAGTCTTATTTCATCATAGAGAGTCTTATGCTAAAGTAGGGGCACACTTATATTTGTGGCTATCGAATATTTTATACAGGTTGTTTTTGACAATTGTTGATCTTATTCGCAAAGGGATTGGCTGCTCAAGACAAAGTTAATAGTCTATATAATGGAAGCTATTATGCATTGAGGGCTTGTAATCCTCAGACCCGTAAGTCATATATAATCTCGTCTAACTTATGATCTATTGACGCTAGATAAATGGTTATTAGATGCATGGTTTTCTAGCATATGAGGCTGATTGTATTTCTTTATGTATTTGATATGTAGGCATGATTTTGGGTTCGAGTGAAGATTAACAACATGGGAAACACAAAAGAGACATTAAGAACTTCCGATTCTACAAAGATACCTCTGATGGATTGATGGTTCTAAAATCATATCTTATATATGTAACGTTGATATGTACTTCTTCCATTTAAGACTCTTAACATAATCAAATGTTAGCTATATAACTTATATGGTTTATTTTTTTAGTGCAATAATGGAAGAACCAATGTATAGATTTGTACATGGATCAGTGGATGACATATTATTGTACGTAGTATAAAGTATTTGTGTTTGTAATTATCCATATATGAGTACATATCTATGTGATACACTATATACAAATGTGTTATTTGTTACATCTCATGGATTTTCGACAGTAATATAGTGGGAAAATCATGTAAGTGAAATTAAAAATTAAACTCATATTACCACGAATTAGTATTTTACCCTTGATTTTTGTTCGCGGATAATTTACTTACGAATTACACACGACTAAATTTGTGAGTATTTTTGTGGTCACATATGACGTCCCACATAAAATTTACCCATGGACTTGGTATAATTACCTACCAACTATGTTGTGGGTAAACTTACCCATTGCTCGAAACATTTATGGGTGCATGATTACCCTCGGAGGTTATACCCATGTATATGCGTTCGTTGGTTTTTTGTGGGTGTTAGCAAGTTACCCACGAATTTTGGTTTGTTAGCCACAGTTTTTGTTCGTGGGTATTTGACTGATTTCTTGTAGTGAATACTTTGCAACCTATGACTGCCGTAAACAGTTTATGTTGTAAAAAGATGTCGAGCTTGCCGCATTTTACTAGCATTAGTTATGTTGATGGGTTCCAAACAAGACCACACATCAATAGTTTCATGACATAGGAATAGCTTTGAACGATACCTTAACAAACAAAGTAGCAGAACAGTACATAAACATGATCTCCCCACTCAAATTCAAAAATGAAAAATTCAAAGTTTAGAGACAGTGTGTGTTTCCAGAGTACCACTTGGTGTACTTTCACTTAATTTTTTAGAACAAGGTTTAACTTGAAGCACCTGCATATATCGTCAAGCTCCATTTCCTTGTTCTCTAGCTCATCGACTTCAGCATCACAGTTTTCATCAAGCCACTCAGTCATCCCTTCAATCTGATGTTCTATAGCTTCCAAGTCTTCAACACTAAACCCTAACATTCTAAGCCTCAACTGAACCTCATAATCTTTAAACTTGGCTTTCAACTTATAGATATATTCGTCTAGAGCTCGATGGGCTATCACCTTTTTCATGTAAGCTTCATCTTCTAGCTTATATCGATTAGCATCTTCAATCATCTTCTCAATATCCACTGTAGAGAGACTACCATTGTTTGTTATCTTGACTGAATTGTGTCTGCCAGTAGTTATTTCTCTTGCTGAGACATTAAGGATTCCATCAGCATCTATCTCAAAGCACACAATGACCTTAACTACCCCCCTGGGAGCAGATGGAATACCAGTCAGTTTAAGTTTTCCTAAGAGATAGTTTTCCTTACTTTTGAATCTCTCACCTTGATACACCTGAGCTGTATAAGCTTATTTCGGGGCTTATTTCTTAAGCAATTTTTAGCTTTTTATTTTTCGCGGGCTTATTTATAAGCCAAACTTTTGTTTCTTATTTTTCGTAGGACTGTCATAAGGTAAAGTATTTTTAGAAAAATTTTCAGAATTTTTCGTAATCATTTACTATTTTTTTTTATTTAATTTCGTTAAAAGTTTAATTAATTCATAAAAAATACAAAAATTATCAAAAAAATATTTTGCTTTTTTAGAAAATTTTCTTTTGTCATATAGTTTGTAGGAAAAATACAAAAAATTTCGTAGGGTCATTTTTACAACTTTTCCTTTTTTAAAGAACGGTCCGGGTGCGGTTTTTTTGTCTTGACTCGTTTTTGGGTCAAACGAACTCCGTTTTCGGTCTAGTCTTTTTCATTCTTCGTTATTTGTTCCCTAGAGTAGTTTAGAAGTGAAAATTTCTTCGTAGGGTTATTTTTAAAGATTTTAGGTTTTTCCCCCTTTGTTCGGGATTCGTGCTTCCGTTTTTCAGCTTAATTTCGTAATTTTTAGGATTTTCTTAAACGTTTTAGTTTATTATTGTTTAACTTAACTTCCTGCACTCTCAAATCATTTCCTTCCTTCAAACTCAAATCTTCCGACTGTATCGATTCTCCAGTACAGCCTCGTTGGGGATAAACGACCCGGGAACACTCTATACTACTTCTCGGTTTCATTGATTGTTGTTTTTAGATTATATATATTTTATATTTTATTATATATTATATATTTAGTGTAAAAACCTTCAATCAATTTTTGGCGCCGTTGCCGGGGAGGCTGTGAAACCGTTTATCGTTACGTTTGGCATTTGTGTTTGAAACTGTGAATATTTTCTTTTATTATAAAAATATAAAAAAGTACAAAAATATTTTTCATTTCTTTTAGTATAATTATCAGATAAAAACCAAAAACATAAAAACATTGTCCATAAAAAAGAAATAAAATTCACAAATTGGTAAAAATACCAAAATATAATATTCTCAACTGAGGTATTATCATAATAACTTCCGGTGAACTTGTTGGTTCCCAACTCGAACAAAAGATTTAAAAACTTGCCTTTTGTGTCACTTGCGAGGTACGGCTCACCTTTTAAAAGATAAACAAACTCTAAGAGGGGTATAAGGCGGGTTGTT
>BQNB010046529.1:0-22944 GCA_026074375.1 Tanacetum coccineum
TTGTTTAATTCCGTTGTGCATAATTGTTACAATTGTTATTGGTAAAACGATCCTAGATGAGTTTAAAATGATCTTATCAAAAGGCAATAAGCTTTTCATAAGCTTATTTCTGGCTTATTTTCACAGCTTATATAAGAAAGAAGTGTAAATCGAATAAGCCTACAAAGCTATTCGTTTCATCCTTTATTTCTTTTATATGTTTCGGTTCAAATAAGTTCTTAAATAAGTTTTTTAGTTTGAACTTATTTTCGTTGAAGGTCTTGTTAGATTTAACTTTCTTTCTTATAGCTTATTTCTTCATATCAAATAAGTTTTCTCATGGCTTATTCGATCTAGATTTAGCTTAAGTCACCAAGAGCTTTTTGATCTCATTTAGACTAAAAAGTTAAAGTGCTTATTAGAGGTTTGAAATCACTTTTTATGTTTTCTAGTTGATTCGGTTTTAGCTTGCATTTCGAACTAGATCTCGTGTTAGCTTATTAATCCCATTTAGTGGTTCAATTTTAAAAGTTTAATCTAGTGTTAAATCGTTGCTTGTTTTAGATAAGATTTTTTGTTAACTTGTTGGTATTGTGGCTTATTAAGATTGCTTTGGTTTAGCTTATTAGATTTTTAATTAGCAAAGTTTGTTGAAACTGGTTCTATAGTACACGGAATTTGGGCTCGTTTGGAAATTGGGCTTTGTTTGATTTATCTCTATAGGGCAATGTTTGTTTTGGTATTGGGCCTCATCTAGATTGGGCTGTTGTTTCGTGAGATAGAAAAATCAGAAAACTTGAATTGTGAAAATAGAGAAATTTGCAATTACACTAGTAATTGTTTTTAGTTAACTATTTGATTGTGTTTGTTTTGACTTTGGTACCGGTCAACTCATGAGGCGAGGAGCTTAAGGGTTTAATAAGATAGAAATAATTTGACTACTTTCTTTAGCTTATTAAATCGGGTGGTTATCATTTATTTGTGGCTCTTTAATTCAGTCCAATTTTCTATCCTTTTTAAATTTATTAGTGTAGACTTAGTTTAAAAAGTTTAGCTTTGCTTATTTGATCATTATGCGTAGTGAGTAGTTTAATTTTATGCTTATTAAGTAAATTTGTGATTAGTGAATTAAGTGTGGAATTTAATAAGTGGTTAGTGATTAATAATTTGTAAAAATTATTTTGTTTAGTGTATTATTTAGTCGAATGGGCAAAAGCCGTAAGATTAAGTAGGCATTAAATTAGTAATTAATTTCTCGATAAAAGTCGTTTTCAATATTAAGCCAACGTTTTGAGAAATCGATTTATTAGACGGAAATTAGTTCATCATTAAGATCTAAAATTTCACACTTAAGAATCTATTCACTTTTACTTAACAAGCATATTTTTCTTTATATATCTTTCATCTTATTAGCTTGGTTGTTAATTAGTTTAATCTAATTTATCACTTTCTCGTTGGGACACGACATCCGGAGGATCGAATATTACTTTTCCTAAAGTAATTTTTATCCGACGTGATTACTTATATTATATTACTCGACTAGTCGTTTACGAAGAATCAGTTTTTGACGTCGTTACCGGGGAGAGGTGTACGATCTACACGTGGTGTTTTAAGTTAGTGCCTTGAAGATCCTTTCTTCAGAAAGTTTATTTTCGTACTTATTAAAAATATAAAAATTCAAAAATATTTTCCTTTTTATTTTATTTTTATTTTTCCTTTTCTTTTTATAAATTTTTAAAAATACCAAAAATATTTTTATTTTTATTATATATACATATAAAAAGAATTTCAAAAATATTCTCCTTTATCCTCTTATTTCATTTAATTCTTATCTTCTTTATCCTCTTATCCGTTTAATTCTTCGACATGTCTTCGTATAACCATTTTGGTTGCTCGTGGTGTGGAGGTCCGTTTAATGGTGGAAACTGTCCGGGCTGTAACAGTGTAGGATCCGAAAATGAGTTTGTCTATGACCCAAATCCTTATTCTTATAATGAAACACCCAACTTCTTCAACCAACCTCCCCAACTCCAATACGAGACATACTCGTGTAAGTTGTGTAGAGATAGTCCTCACTATGGATTTGATTGTCAAACACGGATCCCGCTTGTCTATGAGCAGGACCCGTGTAGCAATCAAGACTTTGGTTTTAACCAACCTTCATTCTATTCTCCCGATCAGCCACAAATAACCAAGTTTGACTGTTGTTGAGTTCTATGGAGGTCCCCACATTATAGTAAATGGATTTGCCAAGCGGGATCATCCCATCAATGATCAGAGTCTTGTTAACAACAAAACTTAGTATAACCAACCTCCATTTTATTCTCTACCATCCCACTCCCCCTCGCAACAAGTACGACTGTGTGAGGTTCTGTGGAGGTCCCATTATAGATAATTGTCAAACTAGTAACCAGTTGTCTATTAGCTTATCTGGTAACAATTATAACTTTCCTTGTTTTGACCAACCTTCACAGTACCATATTGACCATGACTACCCCCTACAATGTTTTATTTTTGATATCTTATACATACATGTAGGGAAAATAACCGTATTTTAGAGGAGAAGTTCCACATAAATCTAGAACAACTTAACATGGATGTTGAAAATAACTTAAACCGTCTTTAGGAGATGATGAACCTTATAAATTCTAATCAAGATCCTTCTGTTGAATTATATCCTCTTGAGGGGAGTGACAAGGGAGATAATGAGATCAATTCACTCATAATGGAACCTTCTGACACCTTCTTAATGGGGGTTGAGGTTATTAGCACTATTCTCGCAAGGGAAAATAATGAATTCATAAAGTCTAGTGTTGATGATCTTGTCCCAATCCCAAGGGAGTCGGAGGTGACATCGGTTTATGATGAATTAGAGTGTGATATGCCCATTACTATATCGTTACCCACCACTGATGTTAGGGAAGAAGATTTTGATATCAATTCACCTTTAGGAGAACAGGTAGTCGACTTTTTGATGGAAAACATGGATGTAGCTGGCTTGCTTAGGCATGTGGTTAAGCATATTTTTAATCATTTAATCAAAAATCCTAGTTTAACCAAAGAAATGTCTGATGAGCCTTTAGGTGATGATTCAATATCTATATCTTATGATGTGACTTTCTCAAACCCTCGCTTCGACTTTAATGATGATTTTACTTTATGTAATGATAATCCGCTCTTTGATAAGGAGTTTGAGGACATTAATAGCCTGGACCCCCCCTGAGTCGACTCCAATTATCGATGAGTCTTTCTTGCTAGTCACACCACTTCCCGATCCTTACTGATGTTTTTGGTATTTCTATGTATGATATCGACTTAACTCTACTTTAGGAGAGCATTTAGACACCCTCTCAACGAGGGATAGGGAAATTGACTTCAATCCTAGTAGGGACATAGAAGAACTAGAACGTTTACTAGCCGATGACCCTGTCCCAGTCCCAAGAGTGTTTGATGATCCTTTAGGTAATTCTGATTCAATGTCTAGATCATCTGAGACTAGTGACCTTTGAGGAGCTCAACATTAAGATCGCCTAGGAACGATTCAATTCCAATTGGAATTGATGATAGGTATTACGCTTCAAAGGGTGACATTTTATTTTTTGAACAATTTCTTAATGAAGATACATCTTCCAATGTATCTCCAACATTGTTACCTGCAGAGTCCTCCTCACCAGTTCTACCACTTCCCAATCCTAGGCAGGTTTGCTTAAGGGAAGTGGAAAGATTTGATCCATTCTTCTCCTTGACGCAGTCAGGTTCTATGATGTGGGTGATGGAGACCCCTTTTTTTGGTTTTAATCATATGCCATTACCCCGTCCTGTTGCATACTCACCGAAAGAGGTGATGTATCGCTATTACCATCCTCACCTCACATCGGGTGATGGATTTGACCATGGACCTAAAATGAAATAACCCTAAATCTAGAGACTTGGACAAAAACAAGCGCTTCTCAGGAGGAAACCCGTGTTCTCTATCTCTTTCTATTTTCTTAGTAGTAGTAATAATATATTAGTTTTGTAGTAGTAATATAATAAGTGTGGGGGAGTGCTTCTCTCCTTGTTGTGTTTCGTGGGTTGCTTTTTTTGCTTGCAGGATTCACTTTGATCGTGAAGACCTTCGTGCTTGTTTCATCTCAATCACATGGTTCCCTCTCCAGTCGATCTTCCATATTTATATCCTGAGAATCCCTCATCCTGATCATATAAATATATATAAATATATATATATATATATAATATATAATATAAATATATATCACAACTCAAAATTTTCTACATTTGCTTTTTTCGTTCCTAAGTGTGGGGGTAAAACTTGATATTTTTGAACATTGAGGCCAATGTTCAGTTCTAAGTGTGGGGGATTTCTATTGAAATTGATCATAACATGTGCTATTGCTGTGTCCCTTGCAACCCGGTTTATGACCTATATATTGCTTTTATTTTGTTGAATAAAAAATGAATATAAAAATAGTTAATAATAAGTAGGAGGCCCGTAGCCTAGAATTCAGGAATTTACTTAACCGAGTATTACATTCAGATTTTCCCTTAGCAAGCTGCGAGACTAAGCGTTTCAAGACTTTAAAATTTTTACAAAGAATGAAAATGATAAGTTAATATAAGATTAGATGCTAAGCGAAGGAGTAGTTGGATCCTCTTTATAGCTCAATAGAGATTAATTGTGGTCTTTTTGCTCCATCAGCTTAAAAACTATACAAAAAAAATCAATTTTTAGTAAAAAAAATTGATTTGGTTTTTGTGATTCTTAGTTTTGATCCCTTCTTAGAGATTCCTTCTGATGAAAGTAAGGTACACATCGAGGTTTTCTCAGTGTTGTGGGGAAATAAGCTACCGATTCCTGATGGCACCGCTCGTTGTCCTAATGTAGATTAAAAGACCACAGGAACTTGAAATTTTGGCTGTAAAAAATAATAATAATAATAATGTAATAAACTAAAGCCAAAATAAGACCACTGTTTTCATGTCGGTTCAGCAACCGATGTGTTTGCAGTCGTTTAAGGGTGAAAGTAATAAAATAATAATAATAAATGCCGAGACTGATAAAAGTTGTTGTTTATGATCGTTCGCTCCCGATGGTTGCAGCCTTCAAAAAGGTCGAGGAAATTACCGAGGTCGAAATAAGACTACTGTTTCTGGTCAGTTCGCTCCTGATGTTGCAGTTGTTTAAATGACTGATGGCTAATAATGTTGCAATAATAATAATAATAAAGCCAAATTTCAACTTCGGGGTTATCTAAATAAAGCATCCGTCTCTTGACACTAGTTGGGTTTGTTCGTAGTGAAATAAAAAGGATAACCCCTAAATCATGCGAAATTAGAACCTTAATGTGGACCTTATTCTCAGCATATCGTCTTTTTAGGAAAGGATTTCAAACTAATTGTGGTTTAAACCGGTCACCTTTATAATAATAAGGCCTTAATATATTTAAATAAGTAATCTCATTTCAGATTACATTTTCCGAATTAAATCCTTAGAGGAAATTAGGAATAAGGGAGCAAAAAGTAGTCGCTTACACAATTAGCATTTATGAGTAGTGTTAGCATCTATTCTTATTGTTGATAAAATATAATGCCAAAAAACATTAATAATATTTTTCACATCTTTACGTTTTGATAATCACAAAATATAAAAACGTTCAACGTAAAATTAAATGTAAACAAGTATTTAGTAGTAAATTCTCATTTCAACAATTACATCACTTAAAGGTATGAATAAATAAATGCTTAATGTTTTTATGATCAAAGAAATTTTTAATTCAACCTTAAACTTTTTATAAAAATGTTTGTAAACATGTTTTATAAAACTGACAAAACATTTTCTACATTAAAAGAAATGTTTTATTCAAAATAAACATTTTGAATTTCAAATTTTCGAACCTAAAACGTCTAGAAAATGTCCAGTAAACACCTCCCCTGAATAGGACAAAAAAGAGGAGTGTCTGAAAGGGGCGAGCGACCCCCTAAATACATGGCGCCCCTTAATTATAAGGGGGCCGTCACCCTATTTAAGGGGGCCGGCCATAGACTCCGCTCCTCCTTCTTGTCCTATAAATACTGGACTATTCCTCAACATTTTTCTTACCTTTTGCACTCATTCTTTCTTTCTGCTTAAAACAAAAGCCCACATATCCTCATCTAAAAACCTTTTGATCATTAATCATATTTAGCTTTGTTTCCAAGTAATCCAACTCATTCCTCAAGTGCAGAAGAAAATACTTCCTTCATCTAGTGAAGAAGTATTACACCCCAAAATCCATATTGCAATCTTGTTGCATCCATATCCTACCTTGTAAATCTTGTAAAGTTGGTAGTTGTTAGGATTTGGTGATTTGTTGAATATAGTTGGTCTTGGTGATCCTTTTTAGTATGTTAGATATTTTGTGATATAGTAGTGTGGTGAGAAGAAGCATATGAAAGGTGTGAAGTTTGTGAAGATGTAAGAAGTTGTGTAGTCGTGATCAATGTGTTAGATATTGTGTATGAAATTGTGAAGTAGTTTGTGAAGATTGAGAAGTCCGTGAACTAGTCGTGAATTGGTGATTGTATAGATTGGTTTCTAGCTAAGATTAGAACTCGGTCATCTAGCTAGTGTCGGAAATTGATATACCCACGTTGTGAAACGAGTTTTCTCCGCCATAAGGGAGCTTGTTGACATAGTGAAGAAAACTCTCGAGTTTGGTGCTCGGGGAGTGGAGTAGGCCGAAGAAGAGCTTCGTAACTGAACCACTATAAATCCTTGTGTTGCGGTTTGATCTTTCCAACTCTTATCTTTTATTTACTTCTACATATTTACATTGTTCATATTGTGCAAGTATTGAATTCACAAAAAGTCGAATCTAAGTTTTTATAAACAAATTTTAAATATTAAATTAAAAAGCGGTAAACTATTCAACCCCCCTTCTAGTTTTCCACAATTGGTACCAGAGCCACGTTAAACAAGATTTTTAAAATAAATTGTATTTTAAAACTTGAATCGATCTATGGAATCGGAAAACTATTTAGAAGGGCAATCTATGGAAAGACCACTACTTTTTGAAAGTGATGGATTTATTTATTGGAAAAATATATTTGAAACTTATGTGAAGTCAAAAGATCTAGATCTTTGGCATGTTATTACCAATGGTGATTTTTCTTCTATTCAATTTAATCCTGAAACTAAAAAGGATGAAATCTTATCTTTTCATAAACAAGATGATGATCTTAAAAAGAAACTTGCAAAAAATAATGAAGCTAAAATGGTAATTTATAATGCTTTGCCACGTAAAGAATACGAAAGAATTTTTATGTGTCAAACCGCTAAAGAAATTTGGGATACTTTACTAATTACTCATCAAGGTAATAATCAAGTCAAAGCTAACAAAATTGATCTCCTTGTTCAACAATATGAACAATTTATGATTCCGAAAGAGGAATCAATAGATAATGCCTTTGCTAAATTTAACACTATTATTACTAGTCTAAAAGCACTTGATGAAAGTTTTTCTAGCAAGAATGTGTTAGGAAAAGTGATCTTAGGGCACTACATCCAAAAAAGGCACAGCGTCAAAGTCACGGCGATTGAAGAATCAAAGAATCTAACAACCTTATCTCTTGACGAACTAATTGGAAACTTGAAAGTTTATGAAGAAGTAATTAAGAAAGATGTAGAAACGGTTAAAGGCAAGAAAGAACAAAGTAGATTACTTGCATTAAAAGTGAAAAAGGAAGTAAGTGATGAAGATAGCTCAAGTTCCGATAGTGAAGACGAAGAGTATGCTATGGCCGTAAAGGAATTCAAGAAATTCTTCAAGAGACGAGGAAGATTTGCAAGACAACTCACGAGGCGATAGAAAAACATTTCCAAAGAATAGAAATGGATGGTTATGATAAAAGTGAAAGAAAATAGTTTTAGATGTGGTGACCAAATCATTCATTGGAAAACGTACAAAGCCGCCAAAGAACACCGAATCAAAGAGCATTCATTGTAGGAGTATGGAAGCGACAATGGAGAAGATGAGGTGACAAAGCTAAAGATGAAGCTTGCCTTGAATGCACAAGCGCCCGAATGAAATATCTTAGGAGTAAACTTTTGGAACAGATGAATGGGAATAAAAAGACAGTGGATGTTCAAAACTACAATGACCGGTAAACGAAAGTTGTTTTCACTTAATACAAAGCATAAACGTGAGGTAACGTAATTTTCGGAAGCAACTTACGCGGTAAAATCATAGGCAAAGGTACGATTTCTCAAGACTCCTTAATAATTGAAAATGTTGAGCACGTAGATAACTTAACTTATAACTTGCTTAGTATAGGTCAAATATGTGATACAAGTGCAAAGTAAAATTTACCCAAACACGATAGCGAACCAATCAAACGAAAAGTAATAGGTAAAGGAATTAGGAAAGGAGGATTATAAGGAATGAAACTAGAAAAACCGAAGACAAAATATGCCCTTGCAACATTAGACGAAAATACACACTATGCATAGAAGATTAGGTCATGCAAAAATGCAACTAATTCAATCCATATAGCGTCTAAAGAATTAGTTAGAAATCTACCTAAACTTAAATACGACCAACATTTTTGTGATGCTTGCAAAGTTGGAAAGCAAGCTCACGTAAGTCACAAGGCCAAAAATATAGTCTCAACAACTAGATGCTTAGAACTACTTCACATGGATTTGTTTGGACCCCTCCGCCTAACGAAGCTATGGAGGAAATCGTTATAACCTTAGGAATTTGTAATGACAATTCTCGATGCACTTGGACTAGATTTTTACAATAAAACCGAATGCCTTCGAAGAAATTTAAAATATTTACAAAATGATCCAAAACAAATAAGGATGGTCTATGTATCAAATTAGAACGGATCATGGTGGGGAATTTGATAATGAAAGTACAATTTGGAAAATATTGTGAATTTAAAAAAATTGGATATCTCACAATTTTTTCCGCTCCTCGTACTCAACATACAATGGGGTAATAGAACAAAAAATGCAACCTTACAAGAATGATTAGAACCATGTAAATGAACAATCCATTCCGTAAAAAATTTTGGTGTCAATGCGATCGATACATCAACTATATAATTAATAGACGTTCTATTAGAACGTTTTTTGGGAAAAACTCTCATACGAGTTGGTTAAGAGGAGAAACCAAACCTTAGACTATTGTTAGAGTATTCGGAAGTAATGTTTTATTCTTATATACAAAGATTACCTAACCAAGTTCGACCTAAAAGTCGATTAAGGTGTTTTCCTAGGATATTCGCAATAAGTAAAGCTTACATAATACTTACAAACAAACAAATGAAAGTAGAAGAATCATTAAATGTACCTTTCAGTGAGACTCCTCCTCCACCTAAACCATCACCATTGAAGGATGATGAATAAGTCGAAAGACGAAGCTATTGAGGTTTAGTAAAACAAAACTCATAGGCAATGATCTGTAAGACATTTCAATTAGAAAATAACAAATAATAAACATTAAAAAATCTAAAAGTCATACCCCTAGAAAATGATTGGTAATCAAATCAAAGAACACTTAGTTACAAGCTCAATGAGCAAAGCAATTTCCTATGGTTTATTTCCAACATAGAACCTAAAAAAATAAATGGAGGCACTAAAAGATTACAATTGGGTAATGGCCAGCAAGAGGAACTAATCAATTATAACAAATGATGGTTTGGAACTAAGTCCCAATCCCATGGAAATGAACCATTATAGAACAAAATGGGTATATAGGATATTAAAATCGAAGAAAATGGGGTCGTAACTAGAAACAAAGCTAGGTTGGTCGCCCAAGGTTATAATCAACAAGAAGGAATTGATTATGATGAAACATATGCACCCGTAGCTAGACTAGAGTCCATAAGAATACTTTTAGCTTATGCTTGTGCACTAGATTTTAAGTTATACCAAATGGATGTGAAGAGTGCATTCCTTAACGGTGTTATCAATGAGGAGGTTTACGTGGCACAAATATAACCTCACGGATTCATTGACTTCGCAAAGACCTATTATGTCATAAACTTAATTGAAGCTCTTATGGTCTAAAACAAGCTCCAAAAGCTTGGTACGATCGACTAAAAGCCTTTCTTATTAAACATAATTATTCTATGGGAATGGTAGATAACACTCTCTTCACTAAAAAGAAAGACTCCAACATCATTATCGTCTAAATATATGTTGATGACATTATATTCGGATCAACTTGTCAAGAAATGTGTGATGACTTTGCCAAGATCATGCATGATGAGTTTGAAATGAGTATGATGGGGGAACTAAACTTTTTCTTAGGATTACAAATAAAACAATTAAATGATGGAATATTTTTCAATCAATCAAAATATATTAAGGAAATGCTTAAGAAATTTGGATTAGAAAACTCTAAGCCAATGAAAACCCCCATGTCTACGGAAACCAAACTCACAAGGGACGAAGAAGGTGAGTCCGTAGATAATACCAAATATAGAGGCTTGATAGGTAGTTTATTATACTTAACGGCAAGTAGAACCTGTTATCAATGTTTATGTTTTTGTCTCCTTGTGCACCTGTTCAAGAGGATCACAAAACCTCGTCACCTAGAAGCGGTTTAACGTATTCATCCCAAACATTAAAGCACTATGGCATTTGTGATTATGGTATCCCAAGGGAACCGGCATAGAAATAATAGTTATTCGGATTCGATCATGCAGAGATTACGTTGATCGCCAAGAGCACTAGTGGTGTTTTGCACATTCCATATGGGATGTTGTTTAACATCTTGGTTTTCAAGAAGCAAACCGCTCTTGCTATCTCCACAACCGAAGCGGAATATGTTAGTACCGGAAAGGCATGTCAACAAGCACTATGGATGAAACAAGCTCTCATACACTATGGCATTAGGTTAGATAATATTCCAATAATGTGTGACACTAAGAGGCTATAGCCTTAAGAAAGAACCCCATTTCAACAACTCACGAACTAAATACAATAGAAATTCGCCACAACTATCCTTCGTGGATAATGTCAAAAGGGAATATCTCCTTTAGAAAAGGTCTCATCGGAAGACAACAAAGCGATATCTGAACTAAGCCACTTAAACGTGAACCATTTAACTACTTACGCTTAGGCCTAGAATGAATGGAAACAATTGACTAAGTTTTTTTCAGCACTAAAAATTAATAAAGAACTATTTGTCAAAATTTGAGAAATAATTTCTCAACAGTTGGCGCCCCCTTAATTCATAAGGGCGGCCCCCTTAAAATTAAGGGGGCCGCCCCTTATGAATTAAGGGGGCCGCCACCTGTTGAGAAATTATTTCTCAGATTTTTGACAAATTATTAATTTTTAGTGCTGAAAACTTAGTCAATTTGTTCCATCATTCCTAGACCTAAGCGTAAGTAGTTAAATGGTTCACGTTTAAGTGGCTTAGTTAGAATATCGGCTATGTTGTCTTCCGATGAGACCTTTTCTAAAGAGATATTCCCTTTTTGAACATTATCACGAAGGAAGTGGTGGCGAATTTCTATGTGTTTAGTTCGTGAGTGTTGAACGGGATTCTTACTTAAGTCTATAGCCCCTTTGTTGTCACACATTATTGGAATATTATCTAACCTAATGCCATAGTCTATGAGAGCTTGTTTCATCCTAGTGCTGTTGCCATTGCCTTTCCGGCACTAACATATTCCGCTTCGGTTGTGGAGATAGCAAGAGCGGTTTGCTTCTTTGAAAACCAAGATGTTAAACAACATCCCATGAATGTGCAAACACCACTAGTGCTCTTGCGATCAACGTAATCTCCCGCATGATCCGAATCCGCATAAACTATTGTTTCTATGCCGGATCCCTTGGGATACCATAATCCCAAATGCATAGTGCCTTTAATGTATCGGAAGATACGCTTAACCGCTTCTAGGTGAGAGGTTTTGGGATCCTCTTGAAAGCGTGCACAAAGGCAAACACTAAACATGATATCAGGTCTACTTGCCGTTAAGTATAATAAACTACCTATCATGCCTCTATATTTGGTATTATCTACAGACTCACCTTCTTCGTCCCTTGTGAGTTTGGTTTTCGTAGACATGGGGGTTTTCATTGGCTTAGAGTCTTCTAGTCCAAATTTCTTAAGCATTTCCTTAATATATTTTGATTGATTGAAAAATATTCCATCATTTAATTGTTTTATTTGTAATCCTAAGAAAAAGTTTAGTTCCCATCATACTCATTTCAACTCATCATGCCATGATCTTGGTAAAGTCATCACAAAAACCAAAAAAAATTTATTCTTGACAATTGATCCGATATAATGTCATCAACAAATTTTAGACGATAATGTGAATTTGGAGCCTTACCTTTTGTGAATGAGAGGTAAATCTACCATTCCCATAGAATAATTATGTTTAATAAGAAAGGCTTTTAGTCGATCGTACCAAGCTTTTGGAGCTTGTTTTATACCATAAAGAGCTTTCTTAAGTTTATAGACATAATAAGCTTTTGCGAAGCAATGGAATCCCCGAGGTTTGTTGCCACGTAAACCTCCTCATTGATAACACCGTTAAGGAATGCACTCTTCACATCCATTTGGTATAACTTAAAATCTAGTGCACAAGCATAAGCTAAAAGTATTCTTATGGACTCTAGTCTAGCTACGGGTGCATATGTTCATCAAATCAATTCCTTCTTGTTGATTATAACCTTGGGCGACCAACCTAGCTTTGTTTCTTGTTACGACACCATTTTCATCGAGTTTATTTCTATATACCCATTTTGTTCCTATAATGGTCATATCCATGGGATTTGGGACTAGTTCCCAAACATCATTTGTTATAAATTGATTTAGTTCCTCTTGCATGGCCATTACCCAATTTTCATCTTTTAGTGCCTCATTTATATTTTTAGGTTCTATTGTTGAAATAAAGCAAAAGAAATTGCTTTTCTCTTGAGCTTGTAACCTAAGTGTTCTTTGATTTAGATTACCAATAACATTTTCTAGGGGATGACTTTTAGATTTTTTAATGTTTATTATTTGATTATTTTCTAATGAAATGTCTACAAGATCATTGCCTATGAGTTTTGTTTTACTAACCTCAATAGCTTCTTCTTCGACTAATTCATCATCTTCCAATGGTGATGGTTTAGGTGGAGGAGGAGTCTCATCGAAAGATACATTTAACGATTCTTCTACTTACATGTTGTTTGTTAAGTTAATTAGGAAGCTTACTATTATGCGTATCCTAGTAAAAACACCTACATACGACTTTAGTCTAACTTGGTTATAGGTTGAATCTTTGTATTAAGAATAACACATATACTTCCGGAATACCTAAAATTAGTTAAGGTTTGGTTTCTTCCTCTTAACAACTCGTATTGGTTTTTCCCAAAATACGTCAATAAAAAGTCTATTAATTATAAAGTTGATGTATCGATCGCATGCACCAAAATTTTTAAGGAATGGATTGGTTCATTTAAATGGTTCAACTCATTCCTTGTAAGGTTCAATTTTTCGTTCTACTACCCCTTTGGCTTGTGGAGTACGAGGAGCGGAAAACTATGAGATATCCCATTTAAATCACAATAGTGTCCAAATTGTACTTCATTATAAAATTCCCGACCATGATCCTTTCTAGATTGAATACCCAGGTATAGAAAAAACATCCTAATTTGTTTTGATCATTTTTGCTAATATTTTAAATTCTTCGAAGGCATCGGTTTTATTGCTAAAAATCCTATCCCAAGTGCATCGAGAATAGTCATCTACGATTACTAAGGTATAACAATTTCCTCCATAGCTTCGTATGGCGGAGGGGCCAAACAAATCCATGTGAAGTAGTTCAAAGCATCTAGTTGTTGAGACTATATTTTTGGCCTTGTTATTACGTGGACGATGCTTTCCAACTTGCAAAGCATCACAAAAATGTTGGCCGTATTTAAGTTTATGTAGATTTCTAACTAATTCTTTTAGACGCTAATGATGAATTAGTTGCAAATAGCATGACCTGATTCTTCTATGCCATAGTGTGGAAATTTCGCTACTTTGCAAGGCATATTTTGTCTTCCGGTTTATTTCCTAGTTTCATTACATATAACCTCCTTTCCTAATTCCTTTACCTATAACCTTTTCGTCTTTGATTGTTTCTCGCCTATCCGTGTTGGTAAATATAACTATTGCCTTATTATCACAATATTGACCTATACTAAGCAAGTTATAAGTTAAGTTATCTACGTGCTCAACATTTTCAATTATTAAGGAGTCTTGAGAAATCGTACCTTTGCCTATGATTTTACCGCGTAAGTGCTTCCGAAAATTACGTACCTCCGTTGTAGCTTTGTAATTAACAGAAAACAACCTTTCGATTACCGTTGCATAGTGTTTTGAACATCCACTATCTTTAATCCATTCATCGGGTTCCAAGTTTACTCCTAAGCAAATTTCATCGGGCGCTTGAGCTACAAGGCAAAGCTACATCTAAGTCTTTCCACCTCCATCTCTCCATATGTCGCTCATACTCCTCCAAATAATGCTCTTTGATCGGTGTTCTTTGGCGCTTGACATTTTCCAATGAAATGAGTTTGGGTCACCACAATCTAAACATGTTCTTTCACTTTTATCATAACCATCATTTCTACTTCTTTGGAATGTTTTTCTATCGCCTCGTGGTTGTCTTGCAAATCTTCCTCGTCTCTTGAAGAATTTCTTGAATTCCTTTACGGCCATAGCATACTCTTCGTCTTCACTATCGGAACTTGAGCTATCTTCATCACTTACTTCCTTTTTCACTTTTAATGCAAGTGATCCTACTTTGTCTTCCTGCTCTAACCGTTTCTACATCTTTCTTAATTACTTCTTCATAAACTTTCAAGTTTCCAATTAGTTCGTCAAGAGGTAAGGTTGTTAGATTCTTTGATTCTTCAATCGCCGTGACTTTCGCGTGCCATTTTGGATGTAGTGCCCTAAGAAATTTCCTAACACAATTCTTGCTAAAAAAACTTTCATCAAGTGCTTTTAGACTAGTAATAATATTGTTAATATTAGCAAAGGCATTAATCTATTGATTCCCTTCGGAACCATAAATGTTCCATATTGTTTGAACAAGGAGATCATTTTGTTAGCTTGACGGTGATTATTACCTTGATGAGTGATTAATAAAGTATCCCAAATTTCTTTAGCGGTGACACTATAAAATTCCTTCGTAATCTTTACGTGGCAAAAGCATTTATTAAATTACCATATTACCTCATTATATTTTTGCAAGTTTCTTTTTAAGATCATCATCTTGTTTATGAAAAATAGAAGAATTACATCCTTTTTAGTTGTCAGGATATATTGAATAAGAAGAAAATCACCAATTGGTAAAAACATGCCAAAGACTAGATCTTTTGACTCACATAAGATTTCAATAATTTTCAATAAATAAATCCATCACTTTTAAAAAGTGGTGGTCTTTGCATAGATTGCCCTTCTAAATATTTTTCCGATTCCATAGATCGATTCAAGTTTTAAAATACAATTTATTTTAAAAATCTTGTTTAACGTGGCTCTGATACCAATTGTGGAAAACTAGAAGGGGGTTGAATAGTTTACCGCTTTTTAATTTAATATTTAAAATTTGTTTATAAAAACTTAGATTCGACTTTTTGTGAATTCAATACTTGCACAATATGAACAATGTAAATATGTAGAAGTAAATAAAAGATAAGAGTTGGAAAGATCAAACCGCAACACAAGGATTTATAGTGGTTCGGTTACGAAGCTCTTCTTCGGCCTACTCCACTCCCCGAGCACCAAACTCGAGAGTTTTCTTCACTATGTCAACAAGCTCCCTTATGGCGGAGAAAACCGTACACAACGTTGCTTATATCAATTTCCGACACTAAGCTAGATGTCGAGTTCTAATCTTAGCTAGAACCAATCTATCACAACACAACTTCACGACTAGTTTCACGCCTTTCACAACTTCACACAACTTCACAAATCACTCCCAACTTATCTTCACACCCTTGAACACGCCAACACAACTCTTCAAGTCTTCACACTTCACACCTTCATAAACTTCTACTCACCACACGTACTTATATCCAGCAAACTACTTAACACTACTAAAAAGGATCACCAAGATCCAACTATACTTACAACAATCACCAAATCCTAACAACTACACAACTTTACAAGATTTACAAGGTATGATATGGATGCAACAAGATTGCAATATGGATTTTGGGGTGTAATACTTCTTCACTAGATGATGAAAGTATTCTACACATGCACCTTGATGGAATTGACTTGGATTACTTTGAAACAAAGCTAAAAGATTAATATGAACAATAGGATTTTTAGAGAGTGATATGTGTGCTGTTTTTAAGCAGAAAGAAAAGTGCAAAGGAAGAAAAATGTTAGGAATAGTCATGTTATTTAAAGGGACAAGAAGGAGGAGCGGAGTCTATGGCCGGCCCCCTTAAATAGGGTGCCGCCCCTATAATTTTAAAGGGGGCCCCCCTGTATTTAAGGGGGTCGCCCCTTTCAGACACTCCTCTTTTTTGTCCTAT
Organism: Tanacetum coccineum; assembly: GCA_026074375.1. Classification (NCBI taxonomy): domain Eukaryota; kingdom Viridiplantae; phylum Streptophyta; class Magnoliopsida; order Asterales; family Asteraceae; genus Tanacetum; species Tanacetum coccineum. The sequence goes on from BQNB010046529.1 coordinate 16,505, forward strand.
TCAGGGGAGGTGTTTACTGGACCTTTTCTAGTCGTTTTAGGTTCGAAAATTTGAAATTCAAATTTTTTATTTTGAATAAAACATTTCTTTTAAATGTATAAATGTTTTGTAAGTTTATAAACATGTTTACAACATTTTATAAAAGTTTGAGGTTGAATAAAAAATTTCTTTGATCATAAAATCCATTAAGCATTTATTTATTCATACCTTTAAGTGATGTAATTGTTGAAATGAGAATTTACTACTAAATACTTGTTTACGTTTAATTTTACGTTGAACGTTTTTATATTTTGTGATTATCAAAACGTAAAGATGTGAAAAATATTATTAATGTTTTTAGGCATTATATTTTATCAACAATAAGAATAGATGCTAACACTACTCATAAATGCTAATTGTGTAAGCGACTACTTTTTGCTCCCTTATTCCTAATTTCCTCTAAGGATTTAATTGGAAAATGTAATGTGAAATGAGATCACTTATTTAAATATATTAAGGCCTATTATTATAAAGGTGACCGGTTTAAACCACAATTAGTTTGAAATCCTTTCCTAAAGAGACGATATGCTGAGAATAAGGTCCACATTAAGGTTCTAATTTCACATGATTTAGGGGTTATCCTTTTTATTTCATCCGAAACAACTCAACTACGAGTCCAGAGATGGAGGCTTTATTTAGATAACCCCGAAGTTGAAATTTGGCTTTATTATTATTATTATTGCAACATTATTAGCCCTCGGTCCTTTAAACAGCTGCAACATCGGGAGCGAACCGAACAGAAACAGTAGTCTTATTTTGACCTCGGTAGTTTCCTCAACCTTTTTGAAGGCTGCAATATCGGGAGTGAACCGACCAGAAACAGCAAACTTTTATCAATCTTGGATTATTATTATTATTATTACTTTCACCCTTTAAACGACTGCAACATCGAGAGCGAACCGACAGGAAACATTGGTCTTATTTCGGCTTTAGTTTATTACATTATTATTATTATTATTATTTTTACAGCCAAATTTCAAGTCCTGTGGTCTTTTAACTATCTAGACAACGAGAGCGAGCCGTCAGGAATCGGTAGCCTATTTCCCCACAACACTGAGAAACCTCGTGATGTACCTTACTTCGTCAGAATGAAATCTCTAAGAAGGGATCAAAACTAAGAATCACAAAAACCAAATTAATTTTTTTTACTAAAAATTATTTTTTTATAGTTTTTAAGCTGATGGGAGCAAAAAGCCATAATTAACCTCTATGAGCTCTAAAGAGATCCAACTACTCCACGCTTAGCATCTATCTTATATTCAACCTCTATCAATCCCATTCTTTGTAAAATTTTAAAGTCTTGCAAACGCTTAGTCTCGAAAGCTAAGGGAAAAGCTAGAATGAAACAATCGGTCAAGTCAAAATCTCCTTAGTTCTAGCCTACGGGCCTACTTATTTTAAACATTTTTATATTATTTTTTTCACAAAATAAAACAATATATTGGTTAAAACGGGGTTGCGAGGGACGCAACAAAGCACATGTATGATCAATTTTGATAGAAATCCCCCCCACACTTAGAACCAAACATTGGCCTCAATGTTGAAGAATGTCAGGTTTTACCCTCACACTTAAGAACGAAAAAGACAAATGCTAGAAATTCCAAGTGTGAAAGAGAAAATGAATATATATATATATATATATATATATATATATATATATATATATATATATATTATCAGGATTGAAGATTCTCAGGATATAAATATGAAGATCAACCGGAGACCGAGTGATTGGAGGATTAAAAACAAGCACGGAGGTCTTTACGATCAAAGAGAATCCTGCAAGCAAAAACGGATACCCATAAAGCATAACAAAGAGAGAAGTACTCCCCCACACTTATTCATTATTATACTACTAAACTAATATATTATTACTACTAAGAAAGATATAAAGAGAAAAAGAGCACGGGGTGCCTCCCGAGAAGCGCTTGTTTTTGTTCGAGTCTCTAGCTTGACTCTAATATTATTTCATTTTAGATCCATTGTCTAATCCATCACCCGATGTGAGGTGAGGATGGTAATAGCAATACATCACCTCCTTAGGTGAGTATGCAGCAGGACGGGGTGATGACATATGATGAAAACCTAAAGAAGAGGTCTCCATCACCCTCGTCATTCCCCCTGACTGTGTTATAGAGAAGAAATGATCGAATCTTTCTACTTCCCTTAAGAAAATATGCTTAGGATCAGAAAGTGGTGTGACTAGCAAGGAAGACTCATCAATAACTGGAGTTGACACAGGGGGTCCAGTCTACTAATGTCCTCAAACTCCTCATCAAAGAGTGGATTATCATTACATAAGGTAAAATCATCATTAAAGTCGAAGAGAGGGTTTGAGAAAGTCACATCATAAGATCTAGGTTTTGAATCATCACCTAAAGGCTCATCAGACATTTCTTTGGTTAAACTCAGATTTTTGAGTAAATAACTAAAAAGTTGCTTGACCAAATGTCTAGGCAAGCCACCTACATCCTCATTTTCCATCAAAAAGTCGACTACATATCCTCCTAGAGGCAAATTAATATCAAAGTTTTCTTCCCTAACATCAGTGGTGGGCACAAGTGTAGTAGCAGGTATATCACACTCTAATTCATTATCAGATGTCACCTCAAACTCCCTTAGGATTGGGACAAGATCATCAACACTAGACTTTATGAATTCGTTAGTTTCCCTTGCGGGAATAGTGCTAATAACCTCGTCCCCCATTAAGAGGGTGTCTGCAGGTTCCATGATAGCTAAGAACGGTATAGATGGTGTGTATGCAGGAGGTGTGACAGAAGCGGTATAATGATCACTTAAACATTGCTCCTTGTCATAATTCACCTTCGTGTAATCGTCACTCCCCTCAGGCTCTTTTACGTCAACAGGAGAATTGGCCTCTAGAGTTCTAAGAATTTCCTCCAAAATATGGTTATTTTCCCTGTATGAATGCATAAGACTATCAAAAACCAAATCCTGAGGGGGTGACTGGTCAATATGGTACTGTGGAGGTTGGTCAAAATAAGGAAAGTCAAAATTGTTATAAGAATTGGGTTCATAGAAAACCGGGTTCCTAGTTTGACAATTTGAACTAAAGTGCGGACCTCCACAGACCTCACAATAGTAGAACTGCTGTGAATCATCAATATGGTACTGTGGAGGTTGGTCAAAAGACAGAAAGTCATAAATGTTACTAGGATTAGGCTCATAGACAGGCGGGTTCCTAGTTTGACAATTAGAACTATCATGTTGACCTCCACAGTACTCACAACAGTATAATTGTTGTGGCAAACTCGATAGAATAATATATATTTAAAACATCAAATCATTTAGATTATATTTTCTGAATGTACCCATTTAACTTCTTAGAGGTAAAACATCAACCTATAACTAAGCCTTTATAAGTAAATGGGTGTTAACTACCACGTCTACAACATTTCACATGTTTCCTATTTAGATTATATTTTCTGAATGTACCCATTTGACTTTTTGGAGGTAAAACATCAACCTATAACTAAGCCCTTATAAGTAAACGGGTGTTACCTACCACGTCTACAACATTTGACATGTTTCCTATTTAGATTATATTTTCTGAATGTACCCATTTGACTTTTTAGAGGTAAAACATCAACCTAGAACTAAGCCCTTATAAGTAAATGTGTGTTAACTACCACGTCTACAATATATACTTAAGCTACAATTATAATGGTTGATCCTATGAGGCCATACATCCAATGTAGCATGAGGTCTGAGGTCAATTCCCAGTAGTATCCCACGGCTTAAAGACCTAAATTCAAACTCAAACGCATTCATTAGTTTGCACACATTCCTCTATTTCTAGGTCTTTTAGTCGTTGCTATGAATGACATCTCAGCTAGATTAGTCCCACGAACTCTAAACAAAATTAGGAATTTTATTACAATTTAATGAGTAAATATCTGCATATGAAAACTTTGGGCTTATCATTTAATTTGTTAAGCAATAGTTCTAAATAGATGCAAATGGACATTCTAAACAGCTCATTGATGTACCAAATCACACTCCTATACACCAATAGAAACATATTTAAGCTAAAGGTTGAAATATAAGAATTTATAAATTGATAAAAGCCTATTTTTCCAGCTTATTTTCAAACTCATGGGCTTATACAGGGGGAGTTTTGATAAGTTTATTTACCTTGTATATGGGCTTATTTAAGTTATTTTTAACCCTATATCAGTTTCAATAAATATTAGAATCTGTCTTTCTAAACAATAGAAAATAACCCTTTGAAACTTGTTGATAGGGCCATTAAATGTAGCTCTTTAGAAACTCTTATTGTTTTTGGTATTTCATGAAGCAGAAAAATAACTTTTGGGTATGGTTGTATCCAAAACACTTGTAGCAAAAGTAGACAAACCAGTGGAAGTTGTCTATTTCCAATCAGCAAGGACATATTAAATTCATAGGAAACTAAATTAGAGAAGCGTATGTATCTTGTAGAGAAGAGTTTCCATCAAATTCATAAAGAAACAACAGTTTACAAAGTTGGTTTAAGAGTATGAACGCACATTGACTGATGTGCCAAAAGCATAAAACATCAAAAGAACTGAATATTTTCTTAAGGCATGAAATGGGACTCGGCCAGTTGGAAGCTTGTTTCTTAGAATTAGATACAGAAATACGTATATCAAGTTGAGTTTTGGTTAAAGTATATATGTAGCCTGATGGACAATATGTACCTTGTTTGAAACATCTTTGAACCATGCAAGTTTCATTTGGGTATTCTTTCTGAATAGTTATGTGGTGCTAGTGTTTGACCCACTGTTCAGATGTGGACTGTAGCATAATGAGCAAGTTTAAATGCATATAAAATCCTAATGAAATAATTCTTTATTTATCATAAATAGCATAATAAAATTTATGAAATACTTTAAACATGGACAAATAAGTGGTTTAAGGGTTAACCAACCCAACCACTTTTGACCCATAGTAATACTATTGTTCTGCTTGTGCTCGTTTCCTATTGAGAGTGATCAACTTTTTGTTCTACTTGCTCATTATGAAAATAACCTAACATGTAGGAAAGACAATAGGGAGGTGTCAAGTGGGTTCGAACGGGTCATTTTAGGTTATGTTATTAACCGTTATAACAAGCAAAATAAAACTAAATCCAAGATAAGGATGATGTTTGTACTAATAAAAGCGGTCGACAGGTGTAAATGCTAAATCCAAGATTAGAATGTGTTAGACCAATATCTCATTAGAATTAAGCAGTTTAAATTCGCCAAAACTTTAACCTTCTCAAGTTATGCACTAAAAGGTTATAAAACACACATGCAAAACTGATGTGTGCTTAAACACACATCATTTGTACCCCGAAAAACACATTAAAATGGACTAAAATAGTAAAATATGAGTAATTATCTTGCAAATATGTTTGTATTGTGTTTTTATGTCTTACAGGTACTATGGATTGAAAACGAAGCAAAAACGGGTATTTTTGGGTGACTTTGAACAACGTTTTGACGTTTATCAAGATTCAAACAAACTCTTATAATTCCTACGATCACTTCATTGGAAAGAGCACGAAATTACGAGTCCAACGGTACCGGCCTTTCTATCTTGAACCTTTCTAATTTGAACCTTTTACGCCATTTTGAACCTTTTATTAATAAGAAATCTGGCAGACCAAAAAATAAGGGTTAAATAGAATATATATTAGCATATATTATGATGAGCATGCCTAGCTCAGTTGGTCCTTGGGGTGTCTCTTGAGTCTCAACTCGGGACCTCCCTAGTTCGACCTTGGGCTTGGCTACTCATCTATTTTCCACGTCAGTATCCACGTGGATGCCACATGTGCACACGTTGCTGACATGTGGATCCACGTAGCAACCAGACCCACTGTTGACCTGACCATTGACTGGCGGTCAACCACAGTTGACTGGTGGTAAACCGATGGTCCGGCGATGGTCCACGGTGGTCCACCACTGTTGACCGCCGTTAGCCACCGTTGACCGCCGTTGATCGATGGTCTGGTGGTGGCTCCGGTGACAGCTGGCAGGCCACGTGGCACCAATCACAAGGTGACACATGGCATTCTAATCATGAGGTACGAGGTACTGTAGCTGCAGGTACGAGGTTAGAGGGTTTAGTACGAGGTGCAGGGGGTCAGATATCAGTCCAAGGTTCAGAAAAGGGTCAGTACAAAGTGAGCATTCCCGAGGCTTCTAGATGGACAAGTAGCATGATTTGATTAGCTCAAATAGGAATATTGCAGCTGGCAATGATTGGCGTACTCATTAAGCAATAATGAGTCGGTGAGAGCTTCGAAAGGACCAAAATACCCTTAGATCTGGAAGTGTTATTGGTTGAGTATCTGGATTGACAAAAATGCCCCCACCCTATTTGGGCTTTAAATACCAGACGCACAACAGCTT
>BQNB010046529.1:24130-43645 GCA_026074375.1 Tanacetum coccineum
GTAAAGTCTCTATGAGCTAGGGTTAGTATGACACACACCGTGTTATCCTCTAGATGAATTATAATCAATATATTAGGATGCTTTATGCATTTTGATATTTGCTTAATTGTATACTAATTTACCCGGGATTTTGCCTAATAAAAGCCAATTAAATGCCAAAAGAATAGAAAATGTGTGCTTTTGTGTCCAATTGTGCAGGAAAGGATTGGAAAGACAAAAAGAAGCAAAAACGATCAAAAACCGACAAGAAACGGGAAAAAGACAAAGAGTCAAGATCAAGAGTGAGAAATCAGCCAGAGATCACAGCCGGATCAGCCCGACACAGTCAAAGAAAGAAACAATGAAGTCAAAGACCCAAGATAAAGTCAAAAGGGCCAAAAATGACAAGTTTTCAAAGTCTAAAGAGCTTATGTGAAGTTTTAAAGATCAAGGACTAAAGTTGCAAAAGAGAAAAATGATTTATTAAAAGAAGAAAAAGAGCAAAGGAACAACAAGGACTGAATTTGCACAACTCCAAACTTGTTTATAACTACATTTGGGCGGAAGCAAAGACGGGGACGAGTTCTGTCAATTTCTCAAACTTTCAAACAATAACCCGCTTATATCGCAACAGAATAACAACCCACAACCGAATTTCCCGCCAAATTTCCCACAACCCAACTCCAAATTTTACCCACCCCCGCTCCTTTTTAAGACTCAAATTCGTTCATACCTTCCCCCAATCACAAACAACCACGTGGCAACACATGATTGGTCCGAACACCTCTCTTCTATGATCAAACGGCCACAATTTACTTATAAAAGATCAAGGGCTAGGATTCAAGGGATCATTCTAGAAATCTTCCTCATCTTCACCTCTCCTCTATAAATAGAAGGCTTAGACATCATTTTTCTGTTGTTGTTTTAGTTTTAAAAATTCTATTTTGTAATTTCTTCGATTTTAAGCACTTTGTTCAAGCATTTTCGTTTTAAGCTTTAATTACTTGTACTCTTGTTCATTCAGTTCTTGTACTTCATAAATTTAGCAATATAATTCAGAATTCAAGCTTTGTGTGTTGTTTGATTTCAAATTCAATACGATTTAATCAATAAGCTCTAAATAAGCTCGTTTGAGCTTATTCCTTTTAATAAGCTCAATTTCAGTTAAATTTTGTTCTTAAGCACTCATTTCATCATTCTAATCACTTATAATCAAACAGCATGATCACTTAAATAATTTGAGGTCATTTTCAAGGTTCAAGGAAGAAATAAGCTAGTTATAGCTTATTAAGCTAAAAGCTTTGGTTTAGAGGCTAAGGTAGCCGTTAGGTATTGAATTAAGGCTACTCATTCAGAAAGAGTAGCCTAAGTAGCCTGAGACTACAACATCAAGGTTTCATTGACCTTATTCCATTTTAGCTTAATTTCAGTATAGCTTTTGCTTATTGTCTTTTATTTGAATTCATAAATGCTTGATTATGCTTAATTAGTGTTCTTCTTATTCTGTTTTGAGTTTTGATAGTTTAGTTATTATTAGATCTTTCATTTCTAAAATTCTGTCTAACTTAGTGTAATAGCTACATAGAGAAACTTGCTTAATTTCTCAAATAAGCTTTGCATTTTAGTTTTCAAATAGCTCTATTAATTCAGCACAAATAGAAGTAGATAAAGAGTTTAGGTTGTTTTAGCTTTTACATAGATTCTAAAGTACAATCTTATTTTGACAGTCAAGTAAAGGAGTGTTTGGTATTAGCTTACTTTGACTCTTAAAGTCATAATAAACTTGTCAAAGCTGTTCATTCATGTGAGTTAGAGTATAAGTACAAGAGATTAACAGTTTTTAAAAGTTAAAGTTTAGTTTTATAAAAGTTAGAAGTGTAAAAGTCATTCTCAGCACCAGGGCAAGTTTACAGTTTAAGTAAGTTTGGATTTTAGGATTTAATAAGCATTTAAGGTTTAAATTTAGTTAAGGCAATTAGAAAAGCATTTAGTACTTTGTTTAGAGTTTTCAAGTTGAAGTATAACTTGCATTTAACTGTCCTTGCCAAACACATCAGCAAAGCACACAGCATATCAGTATAGTTTTTGTCATTTTTTTTACTTTGAAGTTTCTCATTTCCTTGTGAAGTTCTACAAATCCTTTTACCTAGGTAGATTATAGATAGTTAGGTTAGCTTATTTCCAAAATCTCAGCACCAAAGGTCCAAAAATAAGCTGTTAAGCCTAGTTGAAAAAAGCTCTAAATCTGTTTCATTAAACTTTGCACTTTTTCATCCTAATTTTCTTTCTAAGTTTGTTAACTACAGGTTAATATTAGTTTAGAATCCTTTAATACACATCTTAGGCATTAATAAGCATCTTTTATTTTCAGCTTTCATCAAGTTTTAAGCTCAAAATAAGCAAAAATCCAAAAATCTTGTTAAATAGCTACTTTCTGTAACAGCCATTTATTTTCTTATTTTCTAGCTTATTTTCTTGTTAAAAGTTAGAAGTGTCTTTATTAAAGTTGTTAAGAATAAGCTGTTGAGTAACTTTGTAGTTTTAAGTTTTGTCTGAAAATCACTTTTTAAATAAGCAAAATAAGCTGCTAGCGTAGGGTTTGTTTGGTATTTTTCTCAAAGTATAGGGTTAATCGTTTTCACTATAGTGTAAAATTTCCAAAATTCGCCCGCCTACCCTTATCTTTCCTTTATTTCATTTTCTACCCTGTCTTTTATAAGAAATTAATTAGTTTTAATATTTTAGTTTTTAGTTTTATAAATTTAGGGTTTAGTTTTTAATTGGTCAAATTAAGTGTCAATTAGTTAATAAAAATTGGGGCTTTTTGTTCTATTAAATTTCTGCACTTAATTAGTTTCTAAAAACCATTTTTCTATATTTTTCTCATTAAAGTTGTATTTTCTAGAAATTAAAATAGATTTTAGTGATTACTTTTTCTTATAAAAATCATAAAAAATAGAAAAATAGTTGAAAAATTAAAATTCTTTTTGCATTAATTTTCATTTTAAATCTAGTATTTTTGAAAAATAAAAGAAAAATTTTAGTGTTAATTTTTAGAAAAAGTTTATTTTTGATAAATCATTAAATCTTAGAAAAATCATAAAAAATTCAAAAATACATAAAAAATTCTAATTCTTTTTCCTAAAATTTTCATTTTAAATTTGTGATTTTTAGGTATAAAATTTGTTAAAAGTTGTGCCTTAGTTTTTAAATTTCAGTTTTAGCTCGCGTTTATTACGTTTTGTGCATTTAATTTTTTTGTGCTAGTTAATTGTTTTCTCAATCAGTTTATTACATTTGTATGTAAAACAACAAATTCAATAATCTCCCTGTTACTATTCTAGAACTCGAATCCGAAATCATTCTTAAATTCTCAATTTCACGATTTCGTTGGACAAGACACCCGAGCGTTGTACAATACTTCCCAGTATTAAAATATACAAATTGTGTTTTATTTTGTGAATTATTCTACCTTATATTGTCTCTTGGGTTGTAAGTATTTTGAAAAAAATTCTTAGAGATTAATAACCTTTACGTATATAAATTGACTACAACCATGACTTTACTGCGAATGTGTTACCATCCTGGTAAGGCGAATATAGTAGCCGATGAACTAAGCAGAAAGGAGAGAATTAAGCCTAGGAGAGTTGGAGCTATGAACATGACCATTCAGTCGAGTATTAAGGGTAAGATACTAGCTGCTTAGAATGAATCATTTAAGGTTGTCAATGCACCAGCAGAAATGTTGCGAGGGCTAGACGAACAGATGAAGCGTAGGAGTAATGAAGCATTGTATTACATGGATCAAATATGGGTTCCTTTGACGGGCGATGTAAGAACCCTGATAATGGATGAAGCCCATAAGTCAAGGTACTTTGTACACCCAGGAGAGGATAAGATGTACTATGATCTTAGGGATATCAACTGGTGGCCAGGGATGAAGAAGGATATAGCTTTGCATGTTAGCAAGTGCTTGAGTTGTTCGAAGGTTAAACCTGAACATCAAAGGCCATCTGGCTTACTACAGCAACCTGAGATCCTTGTGTTAAAATGGGGGAGAATAGCCAAGGACTTTATCATAAAAATTACCAAGGACCGAAAGTGGGCATGATTTAATCTGGGTTATTATGGACAGATTGACTAAGTCTGCTCATTCCTACCTATTCGTGAGGACTTTAAGATGGATAGGCTAGCTAGTCTCTACCTCAATGAAGTCGTGGCAAGGCATGGTGTGCCAATATCGATAATATCCGATCGAGATAGTCGCTTTACGCCATGATTTTGGCAATCGATGCAAGAGGCATTAGGAACACGTTTAGATATGAGTACGGCTTACCATCCACAGACTGATGGTCAAAGTGAGCGTACCATTCAGACCTTGGAGGACATGCGCAGAGCATGCATCATCGACTTCAAAGGAAGTTGGGACGTTCATCTTCCATTGGTTGAATTCTCATACAACAATAGTTATCATTCTAGTGTGAGATGTGCACCATTTGAAGCACTCTACAGGAGGAAGTGTCGCTCACCCATACTATGGGCAGAAGTAGGAGAAAGATAATTAATTGGACCTGATATCGTGCAAGAAACTGCTGAAAAGATCTCCCAGATCAAGGATTGACTTAAAGTTACACGCGATCATCAAATGAGTTATGCCAACAAATGTATGAAACCCTTGGAATTAAATGTAGGTGATCATGTCCTACTCAAAGTGTCGCCTTGGAAAGGTGTGGTACGCTTTGGGAATAAAGGCAAGTTAGCACCTAGGTTTGTTGGACCCTTTGAGATCACTAAGAGGATCGGTCCAGTGGCCTATCGACTAAGACTACCTCAAAAGATAAACAATGTTCACGACACATTTCACGTGCCAAACCTCAAGAAATGTTTGGCTGACCCAACCCTACATGTACCTTTAGAGGAAATCTAAGTTGATGCTAAGTTGAACTTTGTGGAAGAGCCTGTAGAGATCTTAGAGCGTGAAATCAAGAAGCTAAAGCGGAGTAGAAATCCTATCGTCAAGGTTCGATGGAATTCGAAACGAGTTCTAGAATTTCCTTAGGAACGTTAGGATCAAATGAAACTCAAATACCCATATCTCTTTAGCTCTAGCACTACTTGAATTTCAGGGAAAAATTCTTTTAAGGGGGTAGACTGTAACCTTCGCAAATTTTCCAGACTTATGATGTTCTATGTAGATCTCTGTTTTATTGACTTTTGATGTTTCCATCAGAACAGTTACCATGCTAACGGTAGTCAATTTATAGTTTATTCAATCAATAGTTTATTTATTTCTTGAATTATCTCTTTTTGGATGTTTACATCTATATTTGATAACTTAACCAATGAGATATATCTCGCAAATAGCTTAAAACGGCAAACAACGCGTTCTGTCATGGCAATTTTACTGTCCACGCTAAATTTAAACATCATAACTATAAATTTAATTCTTCTGATATTTTTAGATCTCTAAACTTATTCCTAACATTTACTAAGAAACTTAAACTTTTGGGATTTTGTTATTTACGGACTAGACACGCTACACATCTCGGCAAAAGAAAAAAAATCAACTATGATCCCCTCCTAGGATCCTAGGTTCAACCGACCCCCCATGGGAAACAACAAGGCACTTTTTTAGGAATTTTGTCCATGCATGTATCTATCACAACACCAAAACACAAAGAAAAGTTCTCTTTTCCTCCTCCCTTTCTCTCTTGCTCGATCGAACACAACACACACATATAAATCAGTGAACCATTTTTTCCAATGTTGATCAAGAATATAAAGGCTTAAAAAACACATCCGTATTCTATTTTATATTGATCGTGGGGTATAAAAACAACATTTGGGGTTTTTTGGATATAGCTCACATCTCCTCCCGTAAAATCATACATTGTAAGTCCACTATCTTTAATCGTCTTTGTACTTTTGTAGTCTAAATGATGCATAAACACAAGATGTACACTTAGTTTTGTAAAATCAAAAGCAAAAAATTTATAAAATAACTTTAAGGGTGTGTTTGGTTTCATGAAAAGGAAAAGGAAAACAAGGAAAATGTTATTTTAACGTGGAGTTTGTGTTTTGGTAAAATAACATATTTTTGTAATAGAGTTTATAGGCTTATTCCCAGGCTTAAATAATAAGCATTTGTAATCTTAGTTTTTTGGCTTATTTGCGTCAGCATCCAAATAAAAAAGTGGGGGAGACAAAAGAAAAGGGTTTTGGGTCCATTTACATCTTTCGTCTTATTTTTATAGCTTATTTTCGTCGCTTATTTGAGAACTAAAAGTACTTTGTAGCTTAACGGCTTATGAATAAGCTCGTTATAGCTTATTATTGGACTTGGAGGTCACAGCCCAACAAGCCAAACCCAACAGTGGCTTAGGCTTGGGCTCGTGAGCCTCGGCTTATTTTGTGGCTTTTTGGTTAGCTTATTTCAATACTAAAAGCGTTTATCTGCGTATTTTATAACTTATCGGACTTACTTTAGGCTTGTTGTACTTTGGAAAGTGTTGTTTGGGCTTATACATAGCCAACACTCCACTAATGCCCAACAACTTCCGGTTTATTTTTGGGACTCTTCGTTCGGCTTATTTTTCAACTGATTGATAATACTTATTTTAATCGTAAGTTTTCGGTTTATAAACTTGGATAGCTAGTTGGGGTCATTGGGATGGATAGTCCAAAAATGAGCCCATTAAGCTCGCGACTTATGGCTTATTTGACTACATGGCTTATTTCGTCGACTTACTAATTTGCTTATTTGACTTTGGCAAATTTTGGCTTATTGTTATTATTAGACTTTCAATATTGGGCCTATTTTGGATTAAAAACTAAAGATAAAGATTTTGGATTAACATTGGGCTTTACGACCCAATAAGTGGAAAACTAGTAAACTTAAATATTTTTGAAACGGGTTTTGATCAACTTATACTTATATAAGTTTAGAGTAGTTAAAATAGTCGTTTGGAAAATGTGCTTTGATAAAACGTCACATGAACGTAGATTTTAGCATTTTGTCGAAAATGGATTTATTTGAGGGAAAGTGTTTGAAAATAAGGTTTAAGACCTTGGAAATCGTTTTATAAACAAACGGGTCATGCCGAAATTTTATAAAAATATTGTACTTGGAAATATTTTTACTAAAACTTACTTTCTTAAAAGTTCGACAAAAAGACAAAATAATAAAATATTATTATTTTAATAATCGTCTAAAAGACGAAAAATATATTATATAATTTTATAAATTATAAAACTCCTATTAATTATTTAGCATATTTAAAACGTGTCATTTCTTATAGTTTATACATCTAGTCTAGATAACTTGGAATTTACACAGTAAATTGCCAGAATATATATTTCTAACTATGTACTGTTTATTTATTTATTTTTTATTTACTCTACTTACCTATTTTCTTTAAATAGTATAACTATATAAAAACCTATTTTCATTTTAGTGTTCTCTATATTGTCACCATGTGTTATGACGATTAATCTCCCGGTCACGTGTAACACCCCCAAATTGGGTCGCAGTGGAAAATGAGTGTCTGGGAGCGTTACATTATAATCCAATAGCACAAGATATAGAACGACCTCTGAAATGATTCGTTAAAATACGATAACATTGGGATTTATTGTAATTGTTTAATACAAAGCACAACGCTTAAATTGTTCAACACTTGATAACAAAGATTTTAGATCATAACAATATCTCATCATGTAATGACTCCAAATCTTTAATGCATGACTCCCAAAAGACTATCCCAATGTATCCTTAGCACCTCGTACGTCATTTGACCCTGAGAAAAAACAGCCTTAAAACGTCCAACATAATGTTGGTGAATTCATAGGTTTATGTAAAATGTAATGTAGGACCGTAAGAATGATCCCTGTGATCAAAGCAACATAAGTCAAACAGTCACAAAATTGTAATTACGAATCCGCTCAGCTCATGACACGAAGCTCTGTCATTATGAATTGTACATATAAATTGCCTACATTGCCCCTGAGGAATGTTCTAACCCCGCCACATCGATACCGAACAAGGTATAGATCCGTTATATGTTCACTCCGTTGAACCAGAGGAGAGCTACTCACCCGGATGGGATGGTCAAACCCCAAATAGATCTATATATAACATTCGCGCTCACACAAAGTAATTGTACAGTTCATGATAATGGGCTCTGAGGGTTATCGCTACTTAGGCAAACACGTAATCATGATAAAATGTACACTTACGTCCAATTTGTAAAACAAAAGCAGTGTTACATCACCCCAAAAGTTGTAAATCAGTTGTATATATAAAAACAAGGGGCTATAACTCACCTCAATGAATTAAATGAACGAAATAAATCAAGGAGAGAATCGACAATCTAAGTCCGAATGCAACCAAAATAAACATAGGTCCTAAGAATACTAAGCACTTTGAATAACCGATGTCTACATAATTCTAATAGTTACATCACAACCTAAACGATGTTTTGCATTAATTTATAAAATTAAAACAATTTGATATGCATTTGTCAAAATAAATGTTCATGAATCCGTATTGATGAAAATGTTAAAATATGTCCACAATTATTCGTTTATTAAAGTAATTTTACATCACCTTAGATAATTATAAAATAACATTATATAATTAGTGTTAAAAATGAAATCACAAAAATAAAGTCACAAGTATAAAAATAGTGCAGTAAGACTTTATAAACCCTATAAACTTTTTCGTTTCAATTCCATTTTGCATATTCTTTATATCCGTGGTTTCGTATTTGAATGATATACTAAAATATCATATTTGTAAATATTATATTACTGATGAACAGTAACATTTAATCCGTTTAATAAATTATATAAAACTACTTTTATATAATTAATTGTTGTGATATTAAAAATGTCGTAATTTATTCGTTTTACTTCCGTTTAATACGTTCTTTATATGTATGGTTTCGTATTTGAAAAATCTAATCAACCATTACATTAATTATGTGTATTTTTACTGTTGTGAACAGTAACAGTATGTGTAAATTTATAAAAATACTTTTTATAAATATGAATTGTTGAAATCGTATAAAAGTCATATCTCACTCGTTTTAATTCGGTTTTTAGTGATTCTTTCGCCCACGTCTTTGTAATTAAAAGCTCTATCTAACAAAAATAATCTTCATCAACTCACTGTCGTGAACAGTAACAGGTTTTTATAAAACTACTTTTATAAAGTTACTTTTGTTTACTTTATTACATAAACTTGAAAAAGTCATAACTAATTCATTACCCATCGGTTTTTCAAGTTTCTTACCTTTTTATAATCCTTATACTATCTACTTTTACAGAAAAATATCAAATATTTAACTTAAATTCGAATTGTATTATTTTTATAACTTTCTTTTATAAAAATACTTTTATAGTCGTAAATCTTGTAAACATCATAACTCCTTCGTTATTTATCGGATTTTCAAGTTTCTTATTGATTTAGAAAGCTAATGATATGTATTATTTTATAAAATTATAAAATAATTTTCCCCAGTTACTGTTTGCTACAGTAACTTCGATTTGTTTATATAACTTTTAAATAACTTGTTTTTATGTGTTAATAACTTTTATAGATTATCACAAGTCCTCTAATTTATACAATGCACATCTTGTGTATATATTAAGTCCTCTACATTATGAGTAACATATCATGTTCATCAGTTTAATAAAATGTTTTACTCGTTTAAGTAAATCACATAAACTTTATATTTAGGTAATTACCCTTATCTTGATAAATAATCAAATTATTTATCCCTTGTTGTATATCTTAGTTCCTAATATGTTAACACCTTTTTAAACATCATAGTGATCGTGAAAAATGTAGTTCGATCATGTTCATAGTTTAACAATTTCATAAACTTTAAAAATATTTCTAGCATGATGATATACACTACTGAAATATATGATGCATACATGATAAAATAACTAGATTTAGGGGTTTTTATAATGTTGACCTTTGATGCATGAATGAGATGAGTGATTAACAAGATTAAACCCTTGTGGTTCAATCCCTAGTTCGAAAACCCTAAGTGAAACCCAAATTTCCAAAGAGAATGCCCAAGCTTCGAACCACCTGCTTACACCCCTACACGAAACAACCAAGCTTCCAAGATGTCCTTTGTATGCTAACAATAGTCCTTGAACACTCGTACTAGCTTAGAGATCAAAACCCTTGAAAAATGAAAACTATAAAAGTTTTGATGGTGAAAAACCCAAGCCGTGGGTTAGGGTGTGTGTAGAGAGAGTTTGCGTGTTTGATTTTCTTTGAAATGCTTAAGTGTGAGAACCTTATCACTTTATAGGTTCTATTTATAGGCCAAGGCTTGTGTTAATACCACTTAGTGAACTAAAACATGGTTTTTGTTGTTTCTTCTTCCTATGGCCGGTTAGGGAGACCAAGAAACATAGACTTTAGGTTTTAAAAATAGTTTAGGGCTTGCTTTGTGTAAGAACAAGTATGGTGTGTTCTTGCTTGGTGTAAGAGTGATATGACCTAACTTAGCATGCTTGTTCTTGTCCCCTCTTTTTCCCCTTTTTCAGCCGAACACCCAACACCCCTAGGAAGACAATGTTGATATTACTTTTGAGCTTTGATCCATTGGATAACACATATAGTTGTTTAAAGATGTTAGTAGATAGTTTTGATTTAATTTGAAAGAGTTGTATGTGTTTGTATGCATGTACATTCGGCCAACCAAGCAAACATATTATTTTTTATTATAGTTTTAGGTATTGGGTATTATGGTGGGTATTTGTTGAAGTGTAGGTGGGTTTATGGTTTGTCATGCATGCAAAAGTCTAGTTTCATTGCGTTACGTAGACGTTTTACGTAACCAATAAAAATAAATTGCGTAAAGTTACAAATTATCATCCTAATAACTTTATAATCACTTACTTGACGTAAACATTTAATTGTTTGATGCCCGTTTACGTTAAATGATCATTTTTAGTTTACGTGATTTAGCTTAACGGTAAAAATTAAAAGCGAACGCGTAAAAGCCTAAAAATGAATAATGGAATATATGAAGTCGTAAATGACCTGAAAATGCGAGATGTTACAGTCTCCACCCGTTAGAAGAGCTTTGTCCTCAAAGCTTAAGACGTTGTAGTGGATGAAGACACTTGATTTGTGAAGAGATGTGGGTATTTCTTTTTGAACGAATCTTCACGTTCCCATGTGAACTCGGGACCTCTCCTCGAGTTCCAGCGAACCTTAACTCGGAAAGGG
Organism: Tanacetum coccineum; assembly: GCA_026074375.1. Classification (NCBI taxonomy): domain Eukaryota; kingdom Viridiplantae; phylum Streptophyta; class Magnoliopsida; order Asterales; family Asteraceae; genus Tanacetum; species Tanacetum coccineum. Next base: position 35,364 of record BQNB010046529.1, read on the forward strand.
ATATCCGTTTTCTTGAAGAATATCTATAGCAATGATACCTTCCCTACTCGAATGTCGTCATCTAACCTTGATCATTTTAATGATCCGTCATCTCCTCGTCCTCCTCCGGAACCACCGGATGTTGAGATTTGCTTTGACGTTGAGCCCGATACGACCGTGAAGAACGATTTTGATGAGCTAAACGAAGATGAATGTTTTGACCCAGGGGGTGAGATTGATGTTTTTGCAAATGTTGAAGATGACGATTACTTTCCCTTCACATTTATCATTCGAATTTTTCTACCGTATCTCACCTACCCTGAGGTTTCTCCTTTACTTCTCTCCACCGGGAGTGAAGACACCATTTTTGACCCCGGCATCTCCACTTAGAGCCGGTGGCATCTCATCGGGATGGAACTTTCATGTGCTTTAATGTTTATCCAAACATTAATTTAAAGCCGATTGAGGATTTTCTTGCCATTTGCTTTCCCAAGGACAATAATGCAGGATCCGAGTCATGCTATGTGACTCGGTTTACCAAAAAAAACAAAGCGCTTCGAGGAGGCACCCAATTATGCTTTATCTCTTTCTTCTTTCTTATTTCTAATGTGATATGAGGAGGCTTATGCTCTTCCGATTCTTGTTGTTTGTGCTTATGATTGTTTGTAGGATTGACCCAAAATTTTTGAAGACTCTCGTGTTCTATGTTTTGTCCCGGTCCACTCGAGCTTCCTAGCCTTTGCTTGCCATTAGTTTTGGGGAAATCCGATATCCTAGATTATTATCGACTAACATCTATCTTTTAGCATACTTGATAAACGGCTTAAGATTTTTGTGATACTTTCTCCATGCTCGGATTATGCATTCGACTTTTTGAGTCATCTGTATGGGGTTTTTGAGCTTAGGGACTTAGGAAACATGTGACAATGTTTAATTATGTATGGGGTAGTATATCTTTCGATTATGTTCTTTACTACTTTTTCCAGTTGGTCTCTAGTACCTCGTTTTCAATGCAAAAATTTAAAATTTTTTAAGTTTAAATATATAACTTGTAAAAAAAAGTGTGTGTAGAAAAATGCTGAATACTATAAAATAAGTTAGTTGGATTAAAAAATAAAAATAATTAGCGTTTTTGACACGATTGTAGGCTTTAGAATTGGTGCGAAACAAAAGTAAATTTTGACCCGACCGGTTTTATATCTTAGCTTTTCTCCTTAACGTATATAGATTGAATTTTGCTAATCTTTTATACAAGGAGCTATAAAACGCGAGTCTAGCTTGAAAAAGCCAAGACTTTGCAAGTTCCCATAATTGATTTTAAATATGCGATAGAATCGATTTATTAGAATTAAGATTGTTGTCAGTCTATGTGACTTGTTAAAGTGCCGATCTTAATTCGCTAGGCTAAGTAATCACGAATTTCTTTACTAGAAATTTTAAATTATGAAGAACAAGAGATGATAGAGTAGAGTATAAGTTGTGATGCTAAACACTAGAATAGTTTGGATTTTTTTTTAGGCTTCATATAGGTTAATTGTGGCTTTTTTGTACCCATCTGGCTTTAATAAAAGTTATATAATTGTTGAATAAATAAAGTTTCTTTTATTTTTAACGAATAAAACACATTTTTAGGATTCTAAAATGATAAGAATCATAATTTTTCAATTTATAATGAAGGAGTTATGAATTTTGTAGGTTTTCGGTAATTAAAAGTTTATAAACTATGAACAGTAAAAACACTATTCATGACAGAAACTTTTATTTTTGTAAACCTTATAAATTGATATAATTTTCAATAACGAGAACGTACTCGAAAGAATCGCTAAAAACGGAGCTATAACGAATAAAATACGACGTTTACGAGTGTTACGTTAATTTAAGTTATAAAAATGAATTTATAACTGGTATGAACAGTAAAATCACTGTTTATCAGAGGACATGAAATACCAAAAATGTTATATTTTAATACGTCGTCTTATTACGAAAGCGTGGACGTAAGAAACGCGAGAAACGGACTTGAAACGTGAAAGTTATGCCATAATTACTAGAATGATATTTATAAATGTTTTACAATTATAAATATGTTTTCATAACTACTAATAGATGGTGATGTAGCTACATAAGACATGCATATGATGTTAGTTAATCAAAGCGATTAGTGCTTATACGACCTATGATAATTTAGGTTGCATTCGATCTTTTACGTGACGCTTTATCTGCGATATTTGGATTATCTGAACTCAAGGTGAGTTCATAGCCCCACATTTTTACGATTTCAATGATTTATAACTTTGGGGTGGAAACATGCTTTGTTTTATAAATTGGACGCAAGTGTATATTTTATATTGATTACGTGTTTGCCTAAGTAGCGATAACCCAAGTTGAGCCCATTATCATGAACTGTCAATTACATAGATGTAGTTGTGAATTACATTATGTGAGCGCGAATGTTATGAATAGATCTATTTGGGGAAACGACCTCCCCGTTCGGGTGACTAGCTATCACCGGGAACGAACGTATAGCATGTCGAATTTGGGGATGTTTCGGGTTGAACATCTAATCGGGCAGAAATTGCAATATATATTATTGCGAGAAAGATTGTCGAGCTTCAGTGTCATGAGCTTAGGAAAATGTAATCGGATTTTGTGATGTCTGCATTTGTTGCATTATCACGGGGAAAGTCTTGCGGTCCTGCATATTATATTTTTTTACTAACCTATGAATTCACCAACATTTTTGTTGACGTTTTAAAGCAATGTTTTCAGGTGGTCAATAGGCACGAGGTGCCAGGGATACATTGGTGGTTTTGATTTGGATATCATGCATTAAAGATTTTGTCGCATTACATTTTGTATAACTGTTATGGGCTAGAAATCTTTGTATTTTGAACAAGTGGACAAGTGAAGCTTCGGCTTATGTAACAAATACTTTGTTAATTCCAATGTATCAGTTTTAAACGACTTTTTGGTCGTTCTATATACATCTTGTGTTATTGATCTATGAAGTAACACGCCCCGGATATCCTTATTCCGCTGCGACCCAATTTGGGGGTGTTACAGTCAAACCCTTGGTCAACCCACAAAATGACAAAAACCCTCAAAATCCTAAATGAACCCTTAATGTTAACTCTTTTTCACCAATGGTCCTTAAAAGTATAACGTCGTTAGTCCTTAAGTGTTCAAACCTAACGGTCGTTATGTTTTTATAACCAATCCCTTTTAAACCAATTAACCCGGCCCATTTTCCTTTAAATATATCCAAGCCCAAGTCAAAGCCCTCCTTCCAGTCAAACACTCAAACGAGTAATAGGGTAAAAGGGGGCGAAAAATCATTTGTTACTATTCATCATCACCCCCAAATATTACCCTGCTCACAATTAAGGGTAAAAACCCAATCCTTTCATTAATCCTAGTTGGCACTAAGATCCTTAGTACCAAGTGACATCTCATCAATCAAAAACGTCACCCAAAGCTCTATGATTGGCTAGCTCTCACAAAGAATGCCACGCGGGCTATCAAAGAAACACAATGATTGGAAAGAAATTACACTAAAAGCAGTGTAATAAAAGCACAAGAGCTCCCAACTTATGGGATTGCCAGCTTGGCAATCCGTGTGATGGAAATCAATCTAACGGCTAAGAATAAGCATCCAATGATTAGAAGAATTGATGGCCAAGATCAAAAGGAGCGTGTACAAGTCTAGATCCTTCTCTCCAGGGCTATAAATAGAGCTTACTCCTCACTCACACAAATCAACTAGGAGTAGGAGTAGCTTAGAGTAGATTTAGCTTTTAGCTTGTACGTTTTTAGCTTATGTTCTTTAAATTCCATGTAATTTACCTTTTCAAGTATTGTAATCCTTTAAGTTTTCAATAAAATTTAGTTTCATTTAATTTCATGTTTTAATTTAAACTCTTCCTTAATGCAAATCTGTTTAAACACATCATAAGCTCTCTATAAGCTCCCATAAGATACTCTTACTACTTTAGATTGTTATTCTCAGTTAAGCTTTTAAAAGATTAACTGAGCTTTGTTAATGCTTTATCACCTCCCCAAATTTACCTCAGCATAAATGGAAGGGAAACCAGTAATGGATGGGTTTCCAGGACCTTACCAGCTTATCATTGGATAAGCTAGAGCTTTGTAGAATAGCTTCTCGAGCATTTTATTGAGCCTTGTTTTGTGCAGAGGCTTCTGTAAGTTTCCATTTACTTTTTCTAGTTTCAAACTGCACTATAGCTTTAAACTGCTTATTATTTGCTTATTGTTGTTTAATGTAGCTTATATTAGTTTAATTTAGTTGTTAGAAGTTTAATTAGTTCAATTAGTAGCTTAAATCTTAGTTTACTTGTTATTGTTATAAAACAGTGAAAAAAGGTCAAAAATAGTAGCATTTACTGTAGGCTTATTAATCTGGCTTATTTGATTATTGATATTTGTTCATTAGGTCTGTTAGAAGCTTATTACTATCTGGTATTTAGAATTTGTGCTTTATTTCTTTATTTCATAAGCTGAAATTGGATTTTTGGAGTTTAAAGGGGTGTTTGGCTTATGGCAGTACTAACTTGAGTTACTACTGCCCATAGATTTTTGGTCTTTTAAATCAATTTGAAACTTCATATTTGAGCTTATGAATCTAAGTTTTAAGGTCCTTGTAGGTTTAAATCTGTTTTTAATCATATTAGTTAGTAGTTGCTTGAATCTGCTTAAATAAATTCAGATCCTAGTGCACTTTAAGCTCAAGTTGGTTATAGCTAAATTAGCTAAACAGATATGTAAAATACACATATCTGTTTATACCAAAAATGACCCTAAATAGACTAAAAATGGCAAAGATATGCTTGTTTTTGTGTTTTGTATGTGCAGGTACGGATAAGACAAAAATCACAAGAAAACCGTCAAAAAACGGGCAAACACGGACACAAGAACGGAAGAGTGTGCAAGAGCCGGAAGCCAAAGTCAGAAAAGTCAACCCTCAGTCAACTCTTAGTCAAACAAAGCCAATAATTATCGTCCTAATAATTATTAGACACTTGCTTGACGTAAACCTTAATTTATTTGGTGACCATTTACGTTGAATGATTATTTCTAGTCTACGCGATTTAGCTTAAAAGTCAAATTAAAAGTAAACGCATATTGGACTAAAATAAATAATGATCATTAATAGAGTCGTACAATGACATGAAAATGAGAAATGTTACAGTTTTAAGTCTGAGAACAATACCAAAAGACCGACTATGTACTTAATTTATTGGAGTTATAAGGTGGTCAGGTATAGGTGTTCGTTCCCAAGATCCAGCCAAAACTGAAAGGATCTACCCAGGGACATTCCATTAGATAGAATAGAAGTCCTTGTGTATGATTAAAAGGAGAAAAAAGTGAGAAAAGGGAAAATGCAGACTAAAATAGAGCTAACAATGGAACAAATCTAACATGGTATTAGTGATGAAGTCTTGGTAAGCATTAAAGGGTTGAAGAATAAAAAAGAAAAGTTAAGATAAAGGGTGAAAAGAAAGAATCCCTCCTTATACTTAGGCAGAAACTGGGTCAATACATATGCTATCAGAAACACTAAGCTGTTGTCTGGTATTGAAGATAGTCATCATGAACCCAGTGATGCGATGCACAACCCTCCCTAGCCACTCAAGGTCTCTCAAAAGACTCTTGTTTTATTTCTCACAGATATTACACATATTTCTATCGACTTTCTCACTCCGAGATAGTTGGTATTGAAAAGGTGGCAGTCTGCTCTAGCCTCCGATTACTAAAACTAAAGTGCACTATCGAGTCTAGAGCCATAAAGAGATCATCCATAAATCTCACTAGGATACTATTCCAATATATTTGTTTTTCATACACTATGAAAACAAGTAATATCTTAAGAGTCCTACACATTATCCTTGTGATATTGCCAGAACATCAGAGTGATACTTAAGTATTCACAATGACGATGGAAATCCTTCTAGAGCCAACATCAAACAAGCTTTGCGGTAGGTGACTTATGAGATCCTATATGGATTAAAACTATGACACTGGATATCGATTCGATCCAGACTGTGAATTGACGATTGATGAATTTTGAAATAGATAAAACTCTCGATGTGTCACAAAATCACTTTAGCAAGTGACATGTCGATTGATTTTCAAATCAATTTTTGATTCAATTGGTGAGACTTTGTCTTACTGGTTCATTCATAGCGTGTTGTCTGCTTTGAGACGTTTCGATAATGAGAACGGCTAGTGCATCTATGAAACCCTGTCAAGGAGATTCTTCGGAATTCTACTTGAAGTGACAAAGACACTTTCATCCATATATGTTGTTTATCACTAACCCATTCATGCAGGTAATCCCGATGGTGGCTATAGATGGTTCAAGACAAGTCAAGATTCATAGCCACATGCTCATACTCGACCGACATATGTAAAGACATTATGAAAGATCAAGTACATGTTTTAAGACTTCTGCTACTCTGATATCGCACATCCTTCTTGAAGTGACAAAGTGTTAAAGGTAAAGAACTTCAAGAAAGATGAAAATACAAGCTTTTAAAAACAAGAGAAGTATGAGCATGTCAGTCTGAAGGTCACAAGTACACAAGATGGCAAAAGATCACAAGATGATAATAAGAGATTATATTCGGCTGATGATCTCAAAGAAGCTCAAAATCACATGCAAGTCAAGCTTAAAGGAACAGCTCAAGCCTAAAGTCTAAAGATCACTACACATATCACAAGTTAAAAGACAAAATTCAAGACCATGAGCAAAGACCGAAGACATTCATAGAATGCTAAGTTTAAGATTTTTATAAAAGGATGTGACCTCCCTTAGGGGGAGATTGTTAGGAATCAAGAAAATACATAGCTCGTAGGTCTTAGATAGTTTTTGGAACATTATTAAGCTAGTTAGACTAAAGCCCATGGAAAGCCCATGGATGCCAAGGCCCAACTGGCCATATGATTGTATAAATAAACTCTCCATAGCTTGGAGAGGGTTATGGTTGGTTTCATTTATCACACATACTATAATCTAATATTCTCTCTTTCTTTCTCTTACTAGAAACATTCCTTCCATCTCTTTCTCTCTTTAGTTTCTCCATTGATTGGTTAAGTGGTTAGATAAAACACATATTCTACAGATTCTAATAGAAAGGATATGAGAAAGAAGACCCTCGATTAATAACACACAAGTGTGGATTAGGTACTTGTGTGTCTCTTTTGCGAAGATGTGTTCTTTAATAGAATGATAGATTAAGAAGATAAGAACAAATGAGGTGTTAGAGTTAGAGGATGGGAGAAGAGAAAAAGAGAGAAAGAATGTTTGGCAAGAGGTGAGGTATACAATAACTAAGAGGGGGTATTTATAGGCCAAAAACCAAATGTGGCTTTTCTAATCAGCCAGTGGCACGCTGAGCCACGCGTCAGCGCGCCAGAATCCCGACCCAAAAATTTCTAGTTTTTGGCGTTTTAACTACCCGCTCTTGCTAAACCCCCAATTTTACATCATGCTTTGACCTTTCCATCATTCTTATACTCAAGTTCAACCAACTCAAATAGCCATTTGATAAAAACATTTATGAAGTAATAAAAGGCATTGGGGATGTTTGTCCAATATTAAAGAGACGAAGAAGAACTATTAGACAAATGGTGTGTTTGGGTATTCCTCACAAGTATATGGTTTAGTTGGAAACTAACCATGGTTAGGTTGATCATTTGACATGGTTAAGAGAGAAAGGAATATGCCAAGGAATATTCTAAACATAGTGAGGAAGTGTGGATGTTGTGAGAGGGAGAATTTGAAATTCAAATTTAATTAGGCATGTGAGATAAAGGTTGGAAGTTAGTTTGCATGATGTGATAGTAGGGAGCCTCTCTTTCAAATTAAAATTTGAAGTGTTGGGGATAAGGATAAGGTTGTGAGGTAGAAATGAGTTGAAGTGAGTTAGAGTGAGTTGGAAAAGATGTAATGTTGATGTGATAGAAGGGAGCCTTAGATTTGAGATTCAAAACTTAAATGTTAGGAAGAGTGAGTTGGTAAAGTGTGTAGGAGAAGTTTGGGTGAAATGTGTGAGTGTGTGATTTGAATTTCAAACTCAAGAGAGTGTGCGAGTGAAGAGTGTGAAGGAAGCTTTATGTATGTTTATGTGTGTGTGTGTGTGTGTGCTGTTTGAAATTTAAATGAGTATGTATGGGAGTGTGGAGGTGATAAAGATAATGAATAGGAGATATGTGGATGAGAATGTTGAGATGTGATGTTTAGGAGCTTATGTTGGAATGTTAGGGACTGTTAGGAATTATTGTAAATA